>OZ010594.1:105806858-105811858 GCA_963932145.1 Acanthosepion lycidas
AGTGTTTACTCCTTTTTTTCCCTTTCTAAGAAAAATATTCTCGCAACTCACATTTAGCCGTTTCTCTGATTAAACTTACTTCATAACTGCACAAGATGGTGTTTCTCGCAGTGTCAATGTATATGTTATAGTATTCACGCAGAATAGACAAAATAAAACAATCTTAAAGAAAACAAGACTTTCGCTGATTTAAATAAATAAAATTTCTTACCAAAGACAACTGATGGAATATAAGAACCGGCACCTCCGACGGCTGTCAAAAAACGGAGTACGATAATCACTTTGATGTTATCAACGACTGAAGACAAAATCCCAGTAATACCTTGGACCATAAGTGAAATGATAATGACAGTCTTGCGCCCCAATCTGGAAAAAAATCGCAAGGAGGCATTGATGCAAGTAAGAGGAATCTTGAATCAGAACAAAACGTTCTTTATTCAAACTGAGTTTGATACCTTCGCGAAGAAATGAAACGGATATCGTTTTTTTTTCACAAACAAGCATACACACACAAACATTCTGTTGAGTTCTCTGAAAATCCAAAAATGTATAGTATTCACAAATAAACAAAATAGTTTTTAAAAAATACATAAAAATAAATATATAATAATTACATTAAAAATCAATAGCAAAAAATTAATTCACTTTCGTTTAATAAGCCGAAAAATTACGTCACTAAGTGTCCTCCATAGTTTAACTTTCCTTACACATTAAGTTTTCAAAATATTTTAGAGCGTTTTCGTATTCAAATTTTGTAAACTTAACTTTATTTTTCTTTTTTCATATTTACCTGTCTGCATAAATACTGGTTAAATAAAATCTGCTCACTTGCCTTGATAAAGTTCCTCAAAGAACGAAACACATGCATATGTTTTACTCTTCTCCTTTCTTTTCTCATATATATATATATATATATTCTCGTCCAAATTCCGCAAAAATAAAAATAACACTGGCAGCTCATTTTAATAGATATATTTACCAAAATTATACAAACATATCTTGAAGTACTAAAGTAAATTATTCAATAAAATCTCCATTTGCTTTAACCACAGCCTCCAGACAACGTTCGAATCTTCTGCAACTCTTCTGGACGATCTCCTTGTTTAGGGCTTTTGAATGAGCTAAGAATCATTGAAAGCGGACCAGTGGTAGCGGAGGAGTTGCTTGGACTTACACACGCACAAGCACACCCGCATACACTATACTTTTATGGAGGCACGGTGTAGTAATGTATAGTGGCTTGGATTGAGGAATCAGAGGAATGAATCATTTTCTCCTTCCAGCTATGGGTGAATAGCAGAGCAAACCGGGTTCTAAGGCCTTGGATGGTCTAGGAGAAGGACAACTCTGAATTAAAAAGCTGAGGAGTGTCGTTTGGAGACCTTCTGACATGTAGTGCATCAGGTCTCTCTATTCGACCCTCCAAAATGTGTGGTTGTTTCTGCACAAAACCTTGACCACTATAATGAAATAACATGTGCTAGTGTCTGGCTGTTGGTTCCTACTTGATCTTCATACATCGAATACGACGGGGGAGTCGAATATATATATATATATATATATATATATGCATGTATGTGGAAAGCGAGATAGATAGATAGAGAGAGAGAGAGAGAGAGAGAGAGAGAGAGAGAGAGAGAGATTAGAATAAACACAAATTGAATACATATTCCCCGAACATACTTACCGATCAGAAAGCCAACCGCAAGATAGCATGGCAAACAAGTACCCAGCGAAAAATCCGGTATAAATTTGATGGGCGAGCCATTCATTACTGCAAACTAAATTATACTAGAAAAACATAAAATTAAAGTATTGAAAATAATTATTAAAATTAACTGGCAAAATTTTTTACTGAAATTTAAAATAGATTCAAAATTGAATTGGAATTAAAATATTGACGAAAATGACATAGAAAGATAAACTTCTAAAATAGTAAAACAATAACCAAATGAAGCACTTTCCTGACAAGAGTGGGATTTGAGAGCCCGCTGAAGAAAGTGATGGAGAACAGTGTAGAATTTGTGTCACCTGTGAGCGAATCAAGCTAGTTCAAAGTAATTTGACAATTTTATTGCAGATGAAGAAGTGACTCGAAGCGACAGAGATATGTTTCTACAGATGGATACTGACATTACCATGGACTGAACATGGGAACAACGAGGAAGTTCTAAATGAAATGATATCTAGAAAGAAACTTATACTTAAAACGTTTGAAATTTGTCGGACATATAATGAGGAAGAATGCCTTGGAAAACTTAATACAAACAGGTCGTATCATAAAAGGTTGGATTGCTGGAAACAGTAAGCAAATAACCCAACGAGCTCGTGGGAATAGATGACAGGACAGTGGCAAGGAGGATGGTAAAAAGTAAAACGTTGCTTAGTATGACAAGGGGTAAGAACTTGATCACCCAAGGCCAGAAATGATTCTTCTATATTCAGTATATTTTTCAGATGTATTACATTTAAACTATAATTTGTGTAACCTACTTGAAGTAGACGCAAATAGTTCAATAGTGGACATTTTATCAGAGATAAAGAAGAGACTTGAAGCGACAGATCTGGTTCTACAGATGGATACTGACAATAACATGACCTGAAAATGTGAACAATAAGGAAGTTCTGAAGGAAAATGGAAACTAGGAAAACATTCATATTGGGAATATATTTAACTCTATTCAAAATCACCGGCGAAATTTCTAGGTAAATTATCAGGAAAGAAGGCATTGAAAATTTAACTCTCGCATGATATAACCTACCTGATAAATTTGGATGAATGGATGAGAGATTTTGGGCACAAAGAAGGAAAGTAAAGAGTAAAAAATTGACAGGATTATACGGAGTGCCAAGGAAACAGCATATAAAACAGTAAATCATAAGAACGTCCAGATCATGACAATACAGAAGGTTGTGGGATAGTGATATAGGGGCTGGAGAATTAAAAATCTTGTCACGAATTATCCATCGATAATCAATCATTTCATGTCAATGTATAAATAATAATAATAATAATAATAATAATAATAATGTTCCGTGTGTTTTGTGCTGATGGTGAAAAACAGGTTGTAGATTTAAACTGTCTCTGTATCCTGAAATAACAACCAGACATTTGAAGTGAATGCATATAACAAAAACAACAATAATTAATACCCTGGTGACACACTAGATATGGCCTTGATGACTTCCGATCTTAACTAATTGTAAATGCAAGTTTTGTTTTGGTGAATTAAGATGGGTTAGTGTTAATATCACAATATTTGTCAGTTGCTTGATTTTAAATAGTCGAGATGGTGCACTGTGAATCATGAATGGAATTAATGGGAGAACATCATAACCAGGTAATCAATAAGGTTGTTTTTTTTTTAATTGGATGAGAGAACAGCTCAAGTGACTTGGAAGTCATATCGAGATGTTTGGGAACAACCTCAATTAGAGACAATCCGAACGAACTGGGTTACCAGACTTAAAAGTATTTTTAACTGGATCCCATCTACTAAGTTTAGTAAATAGTCATGGCAAACAAGAGTGGATTTATGTCCAAGTTTTCTTAATACCTTAGCAGTTTCAACAAACAGAAATATTATATATATATATATATATATATATATATATATATATATATGCATTTGATTATAGTGGTGAAGGCTTGTGCAGAAACAACTACACTTTTTGGCAGAGACGAATACAAAAAAACAGGTGCACAGTATGCCAGAATGTCCTCAAACGACCCTCTGCAGATTTTGACTCAGAGTTGTCCTTCCCTTAGACCGTTCGCCACCCAAGACCCAGTTTATCCTACTATTTACCGATAGCTGTTGTGGGGGTAGAAATGGATTCATACTTTTCCCAAGGGTATAAGCACGTTAATTTGAAATTTGAACTCGGCTCTCCAATTCCTCAATCCGAGTAACTATCCATTATTCCTCCGTGCCATGTGAGTAGTCTGGCCGATAGGTCTAAGAAATGAACTGCTTGACCCTAATATATCGAAAACGACCGGAGTGTCCAATATATATATATATATATATATATATATATATATAACAGGTAAAAGTTTGTGACCATTTTTCATTTCTTTAAAAACGCCTTAAAATGAGATATATTTGTATTTTGTAAGTAAAAGTTAAAATTTCTGTAACTACAGTGTATTTGACAAACTTAACTGTAAAACATTACCATACAACATCATCATATTTTGTTTTCATTAGTGAGACTACCACCTGCCTTAATTACTGCTTTATAGATTTTTGGCATTCTTTCATAGAGTTTTTGAAAAAAAAATGGAGATGGCAAAATTCCCCAAGCATTCTTCAAGTACTGAAAAGGTGCCCTCTCACTCTTTGGGCATTCTCTTCGAACTCTCCTATCCAATTCACCCACAGTGATTAAGTGGAAGAGAGGTTAGAAAATTGTGGTGGTCAAGTCAAAATTTCTAAAATTTTGTTCCATCCGAAGTAATTTTGACATAATTTAGAAATTGTTTTTGTTCGCTGTATTATAGAAATGTCAATGTTTTTTAATTATGCATAAAACAATGTTGTAGCAGGACTGCAAAATCGAATTGATATTTTTCTTTTTTCATGAATTCTTTGACCTGAATCAAGTCTCCATCACTCTCTTCCATAAAACATTTGCACACAATAAATGATCTACCGCCATGCATAACTGTTAGAGCCATACATTCATCCTTTTGTCTGTCTGTCTCTCTCTCTCTCTCTCCTGGCTTTCTTGTAGTATAGATGGTCCTCTTATTACCAAAAATGTACAGTTCTTATGCTTTTTGTCCAAAACAGCCTTTTCCACTTATTCACCTTCCGTAACAGGAATTTCTTACTGGTTATGCACTTTTTCATCCCCGCTGATCTAAGATAATTTTTCAAAGTTGAGAGCGACATTGGTTACTGTCAACTCATGAGCAGTGTTCCTTAAATTTCTGTTTCTCTCAATACTCAAGAGTTTATCTACAACAGCAGCTGGCACTTTTCATGCTCTAGTTT
>OZ010594.1:105821858-105844358 GCA_963932145.1 Acanthosepion lycidas
ATCTCAGTAGATGCTCAAGCCAGACTATGCGAAAACTTCCTCCGTCGTAAATTTAGCCACCCCCACCTTACCCTAACCCGGCAGCTATGAAAGTAACTCTATACTGATACAAATTATTAACACCCCACCCCTATTCTAAACAATCCGCCCTTGATGTTACCATGGAAATTTTTGATTTCAATTCTGATCATACTATTAAAACTCGTAAATTTCAGAAATAAGTCATTCCCCAAAAAATTTCGCTTGAAGATGGAACAGAGCCTACTTTAACTCAAGTTAATTCAAATATTATTTTGAAGTTTTCGGCTCTTGTTTTGAAACATGAGACCTCTTATGTAGGGAGTTGGAATCATATTTTTAAATAAATAATTATATATATATATATATATATATATATATATATATATATATATATATATATATATATACATAATTATTTATTTAAAAATAGGATTCCAACACGATACATAAGAGTTCTCATGTTTCCAAACAAGAGCCGAAAACTTCAATATAATTATTTGAATTAAATTGAATTAAAGTAAGCTATGTTCCATCCCTCAAGCGAAATTTTTTTAAATATCTTATTTCTGAAATTCACGTGTTTTGATAGCATTTCCATGGTAACGGCCACCGCGATTGTTCATATAGAAAGGTGGGCAGGGTGTTAATAATTTTATCAGTATAGAGTTACATTCATAAATGTCAAGTCAGGGTAAGGTTTGGGTGTCTAAATTTAAAACGGAAGATGATTTCGTCTAGTCTGGTTTACGTGTCTATGGAGATTTATTTATTTTTTTATTTATTTTTTCTGAAACGAGTTTGTGCATATAAAAAAAACTGCCGTAACATTTGTTTTTTGACGACTTCATAAAGGGTTATCTTTTTTGTAGGGTATTTAAGCTATTTATTAGGACTATGGGTTTAAAAAAAAATTATGCTAATTAGTCAATGCAAAAATTTGATGATGTCGGCAAAAAACCGTTAACTCATGTGTATTGTTTAATATAAAAATGAAATACACATTTGTGAAACTTTATTTGGGTAATATTAGCTTATTTAAAGTATAATTAATACGATTTGAAAAAATATTATTTACTTTAAGTTTGAAATATAGCAGAAATATTTTAACTAATATAAATATTAAGAGGGTGAAAATTTAATCTCTTGAAATTTCATGAAAATAAGTCAGTGTCGAGTAACAAATGTAAAGAAATATTTTTACCAAGATTTTCTAAGAGAAAGGAATCTAAAATAATTTAATTCAGTTGTGAATAAGTCCTGAAATCCAACAATTATTTAATTTCTGCAAGAATTACCAAATCAAAGTGTTTTTAGCACAAAAGACTTTAATATTTCCTTTACTAATTTTTACTCCACAATTCCATGACGCCAGAAAACAATATTTTTAATCAAAATGAAATAATCGAAAAATACTTTGTTCTTTCCTCTTATGATTTTGACGATAAAACGTTGTTTTTATCAAGTTTGGGGCTTTTTCATCATAGCATGCTCATTTGTCAGCGAATTAGTGTGGGTAACTACTATAGGATAATATTTGAGGTGACAGATAATAGAAAATTGAGGTGCGTTAATTGGGATTCTTTTGATAAAAAAAACAACAAAAAACATAGATATATAAAATATACTTACGTCACTGGTGATCGTTGTTTCAAATATTGATTTGTCATAAACCCAAGAAGTGCAGTTATTCAGAGTTTGGTTTCCCAGTACACTTTTGTTGAGATAAAGATGGCACCTACTGTACACTGGTTTCCCATCCACTATATCTCCGGGTATGTATTCTTTTATAAGTTCAGCGTGGGCTTCGCTTTGCACTTCGTAAGTGTCGTTTGTCAAACCAGGAATAGCACACCTACATAAAAAATTAAATAAATATAGTCGTATAAATGTTTCGTATTATTTATATTTGTATTATTTTAAAACTTATTATTATTTGCATTATTTTATATCGTATTATAATTTGTATTATTTTATATCGTATTATTATTTGTATCATTTTATATAGTATTTATATCGTATTATTTGATTTGATCTCTGCGACTTTTAGATATTTCGCTCTGTTTCAAATGATCATATCTCATTTCCTATCCACAGCTTAGAGACACAACCATTTTTTAGCCCATGAACTGTTCCAAGCAGTGCTGCCGCCTACTCACTCCCAATGATGTCAAGTATCCCCAAGGCATCATTCGTAGCAGAAAGATTCCTAGAAATAGTCCCGTGTGAGCCAATCACAAAAGAGACAACTTGAACTTCTGCTTGGCACATTTCTCTGATTTGCCTTGCCAGATCTACGTACCTTTGTATTTTTGCCTGTCCCACCTTCAAGATGTTCGTTTCCCAATTTATTGCAGCCTATATCAAGATCCGTTCATGACTGCTCGTGTGCACGAGTGCGATATCTGGACGATTGCTCATCAAACGCTTGTCAGTCAAGATATTATTATCTTTTATATTTTTCTGGTAATTTTGATTGTTATTATGAATTGTACACGCTAAGGACGCACGGTGGCGTAATGGATAGCAGCTCAGATTGAGTAATCGGATAGCCGAGTTCGAATTCCAGTCGAATCTATTACGTTCACTTACGTGCTAATAATCTTGGGAAAGGCATGAAGGACAGACCGAGGAAAAAAATATCCGTGAAAAAAGATACATGATCGCCTAAACGTGTATCACGCATGGCATATGGCTGAATGACACACTATATTTAAAACTGCACGCCTTAAGGTCCTCGACAAAATCCAGATAGGATATGCAATGTGATTGGTCCTGATCTGGCATCTCATCGACAGTCGCTCTCTCACAGACGTGCCGTCGCCTCCCTCTGTCTTTTCTATAAATACTTTCACGAGATACTTTCGCTAGTTCCCAGACTGCATGAATTTAAGTGTTCTACTAGGAGGGCATCACGGTCCCACCCTTTCAATGTCGAAACGGTTAAATGTGGCCGTCTCTTCTACTCCAATAGCTTCATGTCTCGCATCTCCCGTTTGCGGAATTCCCTTCTTATTACTTGTTTATTTGATAGCTATAATCTCTAACTATTCAAATGTAATGACAATCGACATCTCCAGATGCCCTGACCTATTCCCTGTCCCTCTCTTCATCCTTTCCTCCATCAAGCCTCTTTACTCTCGCTTCCACTCTGTAACCCCTTGCGTACTAGTGGCATCCCGCCTTGCTTGGGGCGAAATGGTTCAAAAAATGATTCGGCAGTAAAGAAAAGCGAGAAGTAAGAACTAACCATCAATTGTAAGAATATATGACAGAATATATGATCGTCCGCAAGGGGAACAGCTACAAATGGTAGAAGTCAGAATCAAGGAAGTATAGAAATTTAATTATCTGGGAAGCGTTTTAATTGATGATGGAAAATGTGATAGCAAAATTCGAAACCGCACTGGAATAATGAAAGATGCCTTCCAAAAGCTAAGCAAAGTATCCTAAAACAAGAAAATTTCATTAAAAACAAAGAAAAGTTGCCGAAAAGATTTATATGACATCAATCCATCTATATGACATAGAATGCTGGACAATTTCATTATCGATGAAGAAAAGGTGTGAGACAACAGAGATGTGCTTTTACAGAAGGATACTGAGAATACCATGGACGGATCATGTGAGAAATGAGGAATTTTAAAGGGAAATGGAAACAAAAGGACACTTAAACTAAGAATCAGAAAGAGAAGGCCTGTTTTTGGACACGTAATGAGGAAATAGGGTTTGGAGAATTTGTCGCTCAAACTTATTGAAGGAAAATCGACAGAGGGAAACAGCGAGTAACCGCCTCGACGAGTTAGTGTAAATAGATGGTAGAAAAGGGAGTGAGAGTGATATTAAGAAGAAAAATGTTGCTATAAGCTACAAAGGAAGGGAAATTGTGGAAAGCCTTGATCATCCACGTCCTGAAGGGATACGACACATAAGACAAGAATGAACTGGTGATTTTACTGGATATTAATTCACAGCAAGTCTCCACATTACTCAAACACTGTTATTGCTTTTAGTAAATGCTGTCATCTGGATGTTTTCATAGCTTCGTCGGATATGCGGTTTTAATCTTCTTGCAATCTTCCAGATGATACAACGAGTATGAGTTTAATGCAGTTGTCATCTTCATATTATACTATTTTTCATTTCTCGAGTAAGACCCACAGTTTTTTTTTGGTTGGCCAGCGATTTGGATTATGTTTTGTATTCTTTAAGGTTTTATATCAGGATTAAGTTCTGTAATCTCCTCTGGATGCTTGCTGATTATAATAATGTTGGGAAGATTTCGAGTCGATTTTAAATTATTCCAATCTATTTGTAAGGAACTTTGGTATATACCGTGTTTTCACATTAGTAACTGATGACTTACGCTACAGAATAAAGGACAACAAGAATTTCCAATGCTCAAACTTTTTCCTTATTATTATTATTATTATTATTATTATTATTTTATTTCCTTTGATTTCTGGTGTGTCCTCATTTCTTTCCGGTTCCCGCCCAGAGACCTAAAGTCAGAAATGGCATCATGACATTTTCTACTAAAAAAAAAAAAAAAAAAAAAAAAATCAAAAACAAAACAAAACAACAAAAACATATTTTACATAGTAAGGTGTGAACTGTACTCGTGAGAACAATTTTTTGTATTTCTTTTTAGGCATGGGCTAACAGGAATCCCTTCACTGTTTGTTATTATAAATAATAATAATAATAATTATTATTATTATTATTATTTTTGAGTGTGGAAACAGCACGTGAAGAGTGACGCTGGGGTACGATGTCCAATATTCTTATCATCACACCCAGTTTGATAAGGGTTTATTTATTATTATTATTATTATTATTATCGTTGAATGCCGGGGTAGCACGTCACAAGAGTAACGCTGGGTATAAATAAGCGAAAATATACGAAACCCATCATACTCATTATCATACCTCGCCTGATAAACGTTTCCTTAATAAATGTTATTATTATTGATAATGTCCACCTTGAGTTTTTTTTCTCTCAAGGTTTATATTCATTTATTGAGCTTTTCACGACCTTTACGACTAAAATCATTTTCTTTTGGAGACTTCATAAGAATTAGGAACTGGCAATAAAATAATAGAGAATAAAACGATGTACCGTTTATTTAATTCTTGGAAAAGAACTTCATTCAAATTTTCGGTTTGAAAAACAAGCAGGAAAAAAAAAATTAAAGACTGGAGTCAAAATTCCACCCAAAGATGCAGCAACAAGAATATAAGAAAGATATTCACAGAAGTATTTCTTTCACTGAAAGAACGCATATATCGCTTACACACTTACAAGCTCAAGATAATAGCAAATTTATGTGGGATGCCAATTATCTCCCTTTAATATGAATACAATTTTCTTACAAATATTGACAAATGAGAAACGATGGGGGGAAGGAATATAAATGTAAATATATAGCATGATGAAGTTACACCTAGTTAGTAATATAAGCGTGTGTGTTTGCGTTTGTGTGTTTTTGTGCATGGTTTTGTGTCCGTGTGTTTAGTATAGAGTGCACCCGTCTGTCCCATTCTTTGTTGCCAGGCATTTTCTCTATAAAAAAGGAAGAATTTGTGGCTAAAAAGCAAAGCAAAGCTGGCGAAATATTTGAGAAATTGGTCTTCAAATATAGCAGGCCAAAATAAAATTTAAGAATGTATACATACCGTAATTCCCCATGAATAATACACTTTCAACCATAATACGTACATCTAAAATTGTGCTGAAAGTATGGGAAAATTGGAAAAATCACGCATAATACGCACCCCTTGTTTGGTAATCAAACCCTATAAATTGTACTTCTACAATTTAATTACGCTCGGCGTTTCCTATTCTTATTTTAAAAAAAAATGGTTTTAAACATAGAATAATATTATTTTAATTTAGTTTTATGATAAATCTTATTTTATTTTACAGTAAATTTTAATGATTTTTTTGTAGCTGTGCATAATACGGAACCCCCGATTTTGCCTATTATTTTTTTTAGAAAAATGCGTATTATATATGATGAATTACGGTAATTTAAACGTCCACACTTTTTCATGATGTGACATTTTCTTTTGGCATTCGTGTCGTATAATTACATATCTAGTGGATGTAGAATAAATACTGTACGCGACTAAAAACAAACATGTTATATGGCACACTAATAATCTCGAAACCGACCGTCCAAATGCCCGTCTCTGTAGGAATAGATCAAGGTAGAGACCTCAATATGTAACACAACTCTACTACCAATAATTAAGATGACCGTGATTGTCGGTGACCTTTTAAAATTGTTGAGAATTAAAAATTTGAAGATCATACAGTTACATTTCATAATAGCTACATGGACGGGATAATTGTGTTTTCTCAAGCTTGCTCGAATGGATAATGGCTCGGAATTAGCCCTGGGAAAGATATGAATCCAACTCCTTTACTATGAGTTAATTAGTAAGACTAGTATCACTAAACTATTATTAACAGATCCCCCAAAAATCTTACAATCTAAAAATATTTTCTGCATTTAAATAAACAGAAAAGGGTTGATAAACCGTAGAAAACGAATCAATCAATAAATAAAATAGATGGAATATACGAAATATAATAAGACATTTCTTTCTTTTAATGCTTCTCTTTTTCAGTTGATTGCTAAAACTTGGAACTATATATTCTAAAAAAAATTATGAAATTTGAGACAAAGCAATGTTACAGTTATAGTTCTATACAACTGGATTATCCGCAACATAATCAGATATTTATTCATTTTATGCTTCTCTATTTGAATTGATTGCTAAAACTTGGCATTTATATATTTTAACAACTAGGAAGTCAACCGGCAACTCTCATTAGAACTTTTCTACGATCAGTTCATTTAGTTAAATAAAGTCACAAAACCGGGTAAAAATGGTAAATTGAAATAAAAATAAACTTGAAAATTATTTTACCTGTGTTTTATTACAGGAACGCTGAAAACCATACTGCCGACGTGTAATCCATCAAACACTGTCGCTATATACAGTAAGTTGAGCATAAATATTTGGTAACGACCACATCCACCAGCAGCTTTGATTACGTCTTCATACTTCATAATTTTCTTGATATTTCTCTATTTTCCTCTCTGTAAATCACAAAAATGGTGTGTTGCTACAATTTAAAGTAATGCGAAATGCACTTCGGAGATATGAAGAATGCAGTAAGTGTGTAAGTTTTTGATGTTCAGCCTTTCGGTAATCAAGTTTCATAACGTTTAAATGGTTAAAATACTGAGTGACAAGACCTATTTGCATCGACCAATCAGCTCGTTTCTATAGTAGTGGTGGTAATAGTAGTAATAATAATAATTCATATAATATTACTTTACATAATGACTAGAATTTTATTTAATATAATCATTATTATTATTATTATTATTTTTATTTTCTTTGCCTTCTGGCGTTTACACATTTCTTTCCGGGTCCCACCCAGAGACCTAAGGTTAGAAATGGCATCATGACACTTTTCACTGAAAAAAAAAAAAAATAAAATAAAATAAAAATTACATAGATAAAGCCCTTCTTAAAGTGTCGGCTGTACTTGTCAGAACAATTTTTTCTATCTCCTTGAGGCATGGGCTTCCAGGAATCCCTGCAATTAGTCTACTGCAATCTTTTCCAACCAGTCCTAGGGCTCCAACTACAACAGGGATTGTTGATGTTCCCATATGCCACATTTTCGAGATTTCTATTTCAAGGTCTTCAAAGATACATTGCAGTCAGCAGGGACTGCCATATCAATAAGGAGGCAACGTTTTTGTTTGTGGTCTTTAATGACAATATCTGGGCAGTTGGCCTTGATTGTTCTGTCAGTGTGTATTGTGCAATCCCATAGAATTGTAACAGGTCCTATCTCTGTAACCGGGTCTGGGTGGTGTTTCATTTTCCTTCCCGTAGAAGTTGCAGATTTTCCAGTGCAGATATTGGCCCACTCTGTCATGTCGGGTTTTATATTCAGTGGGTGCCAACATCGTGCAACCTGATACAAGATGATCAATCGTTTCTGGATATTTATCACTGAATCTGCATTTTGGACTGACACAATATTTTAGTATATGTGCTTGATAATTCCTAGTTAGCAAGCATTGGTCCTGCGCAGCAAGGATAAAACCTTCAGTTTCCGCTTTCAACCCTGCACTGCGTAGCCACTGATGGGTACGGGTTTTGTCTACATCAGCTTGTTTGATACGGGCAGAGTATTGGCCATGAAGCGGTTTATCTTGCCATCGCTTCTGTATCTGGCCGGTTGCATTCGTCTTTGCTGTCTTTTTCAAGTATTTTGCAGTTTCAGCCGGTGTATTGTGCTGTAGTTGCATCTCTACGCCCATTTGAAGCTCTATTTTGAATTTGTTGGCTTCTTTCATTACGGAGTAAAGACGCTTACGACTTTCATGTTCCTTGACGCATACCATCATCCAGTTTTCTGTAGTTTCCAAGTATCTTTCGAGGCCAATTGTTGTAGTTTTGTAGGACAGTTCTAGTTGAACTAATCCTCTGCCTCCTTCGGATCTGGGCACATACAGACGATCAACATCAGCTTTGGGATGATGCATGCGATAGCAAGTGAGAAGCTTTCTCGTTTTGGCGTCCATTCGCTTAATTTCTGCTATGGTCCAGTTAAGGACATTAAAGCTGTAATGCACCACTGGGACAGCCAATGTGTTTATAGCTGATATTCTATTTTTTGAGTTTAGTTCAGTATTTAGTATCAGACGTACACGCCTGTAGTACTCTTTTCTTATTTTTTCTTTCATTTGGGGGTGTTGTATGCCATCTCCTTCGCTAATTCCTAGGTACTTATAAGCTTCTTCATGCTCCAATTCCCTAATCTTTGTGACAAAATCTAAATCTATTGAGGGTGTTTCTGTAATTCTACCTTTCTTGAATGTTACTTTTGCACATTTATCTAATCCGAAGTCCATACCTATGTCGTCACTAAAGTATTTTACAATATTGAGGAGGCCTTTCAACTCATTGTCGTCTTTGGCAAAGAGTTTGAGATCATCCATGTATAGTAGGTTATTGAATATTTTGTTATTTATTTTGTAACCATAGCTACTGTTGTTCAGTTCATGTGTAAGAGGGGTTAAGGATAAACAAAACAGAAGGGGTGGCAGAGAGTCTCCTTGAAAGTTTCCACGTCGGATATTCAGACGGTTGGATATAGCAGTGCCCCCGGTGTGCCTAAGGTATAGTTTTGTGTTCCACATCCCCATGCTGTGCTTAAGAAAGTTTAATACCACAGGGGAGACTTTGTACATTTCCAAAGTCTTAAGGATCCAAGAATGTGGAACACTATCAAAGGCTTTTATTATTATTATTATTATTATTATTATTATTATTATTATTATTATTATTATTATCATCAGTAATAAATTTTTCTCTAAAATTTTTCATTATTTAATACGAATTCTTGCTGTAGAGTCTGTTTCTTTCTGTTTTGAAACAATTTTTTCTTTAGAGTATTACTTCTAATAATATAAGTTATTAGAAATAATAATTGATGTGTGTTTAAATTATATGTATACGTTTGTATTTGGATGGATGTAAGTATATATAGCTTTTTTAATAAATAAATGAACTTCTCCATTATCATAACAGTATGATATAAATATCAATATTTAAATTTTACAACGGTCAGTTTTCGATCAATACCTGACGATTGTATCGTGTATAAAAGAGCTGCGCTATCGGCGAGGAACAAAATGTTATAATGTTAAAATTTATTACAGTGGGGACCTGGTTTTTGCTGTCTGGCACTGGAGTTATGTTTCCTAGTAATTTTGCGACGCTGATTTCAGTAATGAAATTCATTTTGCTCTATCACGTAAACATTTTTAACAAACTGAAATAACTATTTTGCAGCATTTCCCTTATTTTCACAGTTTCTAAATCTAAAATGATTTAAAGAATGTCAACAGCTCCAATGAAGTAAAATCAAAAACCATGACAGCCATGTCAGGTGTAGCATGAAGACGATTATAATTGTTATTATTTGCGTGTTTACACAAGATACTTTTTGGTTACCTGTAGTGTTTCTCAGTATAATCATAATCGTCATCTATGTGCCATGTCATCACAGGACATGGACAATCAAGGTTTCCACAAGTTATCCTTTGAAGCTCTTTGATATTTTGCCTTTTCGCCATCACTCCCTTTTCGCCATCACTCCCTTTTCGCCATCACTCCTTTTTCTGTTATCAATTTCATTAGTGTTTTAGGTATGATACTCACTGCATCCCTATTTCTCTCAGTATGTCTTGTGTGTGTCAAATTCTCCAAAACCTCATGCCTTATTATGTACCTTAAAAATTTCAACTGTTTCTCTTATTCTAAATATAAGTGTTCTTTTTATTTCCATTTTCATTAAAACCTCTTCGTTAATCATATGTTTAATATGATCATTTTCAGGATCCTTCTGTAGAACCGCATGTTTGTTGCCTCTAAGCTTCTTCTTCATCTGTGAGAAGATTACCAACCATCTACTCATAATAGTAGTTCTCGATAATACAGCATTTCTCGGCTTTTAATTCATCCAACATGTTTTTCGAGATTTTGGGTACATTTTCATTTGTGCCAACTATTATTTTAACCTTCATGTTCCACCGTTCTCAGTTGAAATGTTGGCTTACAATATATGGGTATATTAAATTCATATCTGTTTGAGATATTAGTACTAACAGGAAGGTCAATGTATCTTCAAATATTAACTGTACCGGAAGGATTTTTGAGTTGATATGGCTCGGCATTACTTGCACATCTTCCTGGTGGATTCAGAGTAAGAAAATATATCCGTATCTCGTTTGAAAAGTTCGATTTAGTGGCATTGTTTTTTATTAATAATAAATATTCCATGTATATATTTGCTATCATTGATTATAATGGCGAAGTCAGGGGAAAAACTTCTTTCAGTCGATCCATAAATGTCAATACCGAATTGGAAATATGATGTTTCTGTATAGAATGTTGGCATTTCCTGTACTGTTTTCTGTTGGAACCCTGGCACGTGCCGCCAGAGATGGAGTTCCGATTTTCAGTTTATTACTGTGGGAACCTAGGTTAACAGCGTCAGAGAGTCCCAAATCATCATCTGAATGAAATGAATATGATCTCTATCAACATTTTTTTTGTAACGAAATGTGTAGAGATCTTTACACAGCGCCTGCAAGTGGGCTGACTATACGGATAAAGAATTAGTTTATGAAATGACACAAAAATTGATGCCGAAAATTGAACATAGAAACATTTCAAACAATAGTTTAATGAGTAAGTGAAGCTTAGAGTCCTTTTTTTAAAAACTTACACAGTCTCTTAATTTCACCTTTCCTCTTTTTCTCACATTCTCCATTGTAAATGTCTGGAGGAACAAATAAGTAAAGTGAATAAAAGTTATAAACGATAAAGGCACATTCTTTGTCTGATAAGGAAGTATAGTTATGTCATGAAAGAGGCCCAATAAGCCTGATAAACCATTCCTCTTTTCCCGTTTTGTAGGGTATGTCATTATTGTTATTAAGCATTAATACATATTAATATTATTAGCTTCTGATCTGGGAAATGATTAGTCAATCAGTTGAAAGAGTTCGAACCTATGTTAAGTGACGATTCCTGCATTTGCTATCTAGCGAACTCCATGCTGAGATAAAATAAATAGGAAATATTACTTTAAGAATAATTGCAAAACTGCCTGCCTCTCAATTCCAATTAAACTTGGATAGATATAAGTGTTTAGAATGTAATTACGCATCTCACTACAGTGAATTAAATATCAATAAAACACAGAATCAAGGTTGAATGGTAGGGAATTGCTTCTAGAATTTGTTTATCCTCTCTTTTATCCTTCAATATGTTGTTCTTAATGCATTAACTGAGAAATGTTGCAATAGGAATATTTGGGTTCCTCATGAGATTTCACTTGAGAAGCAAACACAGCGTTTCAACATCTGTAACAACTTGTTTTTTTTTTAAGCAGGAATGCCAGCCTTTCATTTTTGCATTGCTTTGTTGCAAGTGATGAAAAATTGGTTTAGCATGTTACCAGAAAGTGGAAAAGACAGTGATTATCATAAAATGGAAATCCAGTGCCAACACTAATGCCATGATCAATCGTTGCCTTGTAAACGGTGGAATAAGAAAAATATTATACATTACAAGATTATGGAACATAGAAATATCATCACTGCAGGCGTTTATTAACAATAACTTGATCGGGTAAACGAAGTATTTCTTTAAAAATATCTTGCTTTGGTAAACAGAAAATATATTATTCTCCAGCATGACAATGTGTATGCAAAAAAGACAAAGGAAAAATAAGATCGTTGGGATGGGAGATTCTTTTACATGCTTCATAGTCATCAAATCTAAAATCTATAGTTTTTAATTTGTCTGCAAATTTCATAAGTGTTAGAAAATTTAGAAGCAAAGTAGTTGAAAATACTGTTTCAAACTTTACTTCGCGGAAAATCATAAATTCTTTTAAACGTGGAATGAAACTTTGTCTTTTCGTTGGATAGCAATCCTTGAAAAGGAATGTGATAGCATTTTCGATAAATAATATTTTAATAAATTTAACTTTCACTTGTTTTTATACAATTTCTGTTAAAATACTACTCGATCTCACATTGACTGCTGACCTGAGATGGAACAAATACATTGAATCAATAGCTTCGTCCACCGCAATGAAAGTTGGTTCCCTGGACCGCGCCGGGAAATTTTTCTCGTCGGAGTCGATCCTTCAAATCTACAAATCAACCATTCACCCTTGCATGGAGTACTGCTGCTATATATGGTCTGGTGCCCCTTATGTTTGTCTCAAGGTTCTTGATAAGACCCAGAGACGGATATGCAACGTAATTGGGCTTGATCTGGCATCTCGATAGCAGTCGCTCTCTCACAGCACCGTGGCCTTCTGTCTTTTTTTACAAATACTTTTATGGTAACTGCTCCGAGGAGCTGCTTTCGCTTATTCCCAAACTTCATGAATTCAAGCGTTCTACTAGGCTGGCATCTCGCTCACACCCTTTCACTGTCGAAACTGTTAAATGTAGCCGTCTCTTCTACTCCAATAGCTTCATGTCTTGCACCCCTCGCCTCTGGAATACTTATCCCCTGTTCCTGATAGCTATAATCTCCAACTATTCAAATGCATTGTCAATTGACGTCTCCAGATGCCCTGATCTATCCCCTATCCTTCTCTTCATCCTATCCTCTATCACTCCTATTTACTCGCGGTCCAACTCTCTGTAACCCCTTGCGTGCTAGTGGCTTCTTGCCTTGATTGGTGTAAAACACTTAAAAAAAAGTTATTACTTTCTGAACATCCTCATACATCCATGCATAAATATATAATAAAACTCCGGACAAAGAATGTTTTCTTATTGTTAATTGGCCACCTTGTGAATAATAAAGGAACAAATCGAAAGACGAGCTTGCTAATCACTATTCTACATGTGCAGTTGCTTCAATTATTACTGAATTATTTCATGAGGCAGAATAAAGAAAGATGTTGTAAAAATGTTTAAATTGCAGCGAATTATTTTTTCTTCAATGATTAATATTTTTGTTAGGTGATACTAATTCAAAATTTTGTTTTCTTCTTCCGGGAAGAGTATGAATATCAATTAAAAGTAGAGACTTCTTTGAATCCCTGAACTTGAAGAAGTAAAAAAAATATCGATCATCGAAATATTTTGCTTCGGATTTCGCAGATGCAGCGTAGAACACACTTCAAATCGTAGAACCCCTGTGGCACCCATTTATCGAGTTTCTTTACCATGACAATTTTCTTAAGCTGGTCTGATATTGATGAAATGCTGACAGATATCTATGAATTTCTTCGACGTTAGCTTTGTTCGACTAGTGGTTTCTGATGTTGATTATTAATTGCAGATGGACATTCCCTACACTCTTGATTTTCAAGGCTTGTATCCACACTGCGGAACTTCAGAAACTAAAGTCTTACTGTTCGATTACAAGTAGATTCTTCATCCCATGTTCTTTTAATGTTGGCAGCAGTTTAAAAAGCATGATGAACAAGCTTGATGTATGGTAAATGCTTAAAGCGTCTCTTCTTTTTTCATGTTCAATATGAGGAATATATAATATTTTAAGTTAAATTCTGAAAGAGGTTGACTTAAAATTAAACATTAATACACTTTCGTCATCAGGAATGAGTAATATATTCTTGTGAAACTATTATAATAATATATTAGAATATAATTAAAAGTTTTATTCTAAAATCGGACATTATTTTCAAAACAACCTAATATTCTAAAACTTTAGCTGAATGTAGTAAATACTTTCGATATACTATTTATGAGAAAAATAAAGAAATGTATGCCTGCATATAAATTTATTCTTCCTCCTCCATGAACACTACCTTTCCTATGCAGCACCAGAGTTCTTTTAGTAATAACCATCCTATACTCTTTCAGAGTGTCTGTTAGTATTCCTGGAAATCACATTACACAGTTTTTTGAGAATCAAACAGATTACACTAAATTGTAGTAGGTCACCTGAAGTCATCGTTTTGCAATTGTGATTCTTCTGTTAACTATAATAGGAGCACCATCTTCATTCAAAGAGATAGACGGCCTGCCACTACCGGAAATGCTAGTTACATTTTTCTTTCTCGAATTTCCATTAACTCTACTGAATAATCCTCTGACTGTGCTTATATCATGTCCATACTGTACATGAAGTAACATCCTGTGAATGTTTACAGCTCTTTTCTTTTTTCAAAACAGAAATTCTATAACAGCCTTTTGCTTTCTATATGTCTATTTTGTAAGAAGCGTATGGGTAAAAAATGGAAATAACTCCACTGAAGTTCTACACACTTTATGCTTTATATACCCCCCCCAAAAAAAACCCCTAAGAATTTGGATTAATACTTATAAAATTAAATTAACACAGGAATTACTTTTTGACCGAATTTTTAATTAAGTTGTTGGTGAGAATTTTGTAAGTAAGTGAATCTACACTTGATGGCCGATTGAAATAGTGTTAATTGATATTTTTATGTGAAATGCCTAAACCACTAAGCTAGGCCATTAGAATTTTACTGGTACCGTGGGGTTCAATTTCTACTTGATGTGAAATTTGCTATTTTCAACTAAAATCCCTGAGGAAACGAGATTTGATCAGAAATTGAAGTGTCAATTAGAAACAATTCAAGAGTCTGGATGTTTAGGTAAGGCGAAAAACAGTGATACCATGTCTGCCAAAACAAACAAAAAGTTTATGGTGACATTTATTAAATGGCCACACGTTATGAGAATTGGAAGATTAAAAAAGTTCTTCATGAGATTACTGTAGAAAAAATACACAAGGATGCTTCCTGATAATTTGAATGTGCGGGTAGTAAATGGTTAACGGCTTGGAATGAGAAATCGGAGAGCTGAGTCCAATATTCAAGTTTTCTTCGTTACATTCACTTATGCTCAAATACCCTTGGGAAAGTTATGAATCCATCTTCTCCCCCATTTAGGGTTAAATAGTAGATCTTTTTTCTGGGAATAAATAATCATTGTTATTCTCAAAAAATTGTTAATGGCAAAAAAGGAATTAATCTTACAATCCAAAAAATATGTTTCTGTTTCAAATAATCCTCAAATGGTTGATAAGTCGTAAAAAAAGAAATCAATCAATTTTTGATAATTTCATTAGACCCTGATGATATTTTCACCGAAAACAGTTCAGCATCTTTTTTTTGTTGTTTATAAGAACATTTTCCTATCTCTTAACAGTTTGTTTAGTTTCTGAAAGGTATCTTTCCTTATTCTTATGCAACTCCGGATTTCTGTGCGATTCGTCTTCTGTTTCGCGACAGCACAGTTATATTTCTGTAGCTGCTTGATTTTAACATCCCTTTTGACTATCTCTTTTGCAGACGAATTACAGTTAATAGTCCTTTTCGTTTTGCCTTTCATTACTACCTTGTCGATGATTACTTTCAGTTTCCTTTCTGAATTTGCCATCAAACGGCGTCATCCACAAATCTTACGTTAAGTTTATTTTCAGCGATAATAAATTTTAGATGATCTAATTTTCTTCTGATCTTTTCATTGTATAGATTTAATCGTTCCGATGAGAAAAACGCATCGTCTAAGTACTCCTCTTTCTATTTTTGAGTATGCACTGGTCATTCTCTGGTCTTTCATACTTTTGTGTAATCTATGAAACAGGTATAGTTCTTTCTGTATATGTTGCTCGCTCTGATAACATTCAGATAAGAAAGATGGTATTCCTTTTTCCAGTGTCTTGAGCAAAGTCATAATGATCTTGCCCTGTTTTGGGTCTAATTCTGCTCCGAAATCTATTCATTAGAATCTTAAGTATGAGGTCTGGTCAAAAAGTATTGGAATTGGCGCAATAAAAAGAAAACTACAACACATATCAATTCGCTATTTAATCTCCTGCGACATATTCCCCTTTTAAAGCTGCACACTTTATCCAGTCGTTTCCATTGATAGAAGCATTCTTGGAACTTCCTTTTTGGTGATAGCGTGCAGCTACCTCTTCGCATTCTCTTGGATTTTCTCGGCGTTCTTTAAAATCTTATACCTTTCAAGTGGGATTTGATTTTTGAAGCGGAACAAGTAACAAGGGGCGACAAAAACTGCTGAACAAGCCATGGTCACTGATAGAAACTCTGTGATGTGAGATGACTACACTCTACACACTTTTCTTCCAAGCACTGCTATAAATAACTGAAGTGAGTGAGAACATAGGGTGTATCCGCGACAGTGTTCAAAGTAAATCTGTGCCAAGCGGCTTCACTCTGCGTACTTTAGCTCTGTTACCATATCAACAGTCCAGTTTTTTGATCAGACCTCGTATCGGTTTAGTTATGTAACTCATTAATCGGATTGACCGATGGAGTCCGAATTGTTTTGTTTCTTTAGCATTACTATGAAGTTGGAACATGTATTTCCTTTATTATATTCCATCACAGAAATTTCAATCTCAGATTCGTCTGCGGCTGACAGAATCTCTTTTGCCAGCTTACTGTTTTTTTTGCTTTGTATTCCTTAATTTTGGCTAGTGCTTACTTTACTTCTGATTTTAATACTACATGTCCTTCAATGTTTTTTATGCATTTTAGGCTCGCTCATCTGTTGTCATAGATGAGCTCTCTGATGTATATTTTCCATCTTTGAAGTGCCTTTACTTCATCTGTTATGATTACACCTGCTTTAGATTTTTGTGAATCTTGTCGAAGAGTACATTTTCTGTCATGTTAATTCTTATAAGTTTTATACATGTCTGCTATGGCTATGTTCCGTAGTGTTTATATTTCCGCATACTTCTCATTGTGCCATGTATCTTTTGCTTGCTTACGTAATTTCTGTTTTTCTTTAAGAACCAATATTTTCTGTCATTCTTAGACCATATTATCTTTTTCATTAGTTCGATAATTAAATGTTTTGATTTGTCTCTTTTGCTTTGGTATGACTTTTTAGAGTGATATTTTTTCTTGAGGTGTTCCACTTGAGTTTTTCTACGAATTGAGTCATTCTGGGGTCTGTTATATTGTAGTTTAGGCGTTATTTTAGTTCACTTTAATTTCATTTTGTTTTGTTTCTGACAATGAAGTGATCACCCCCATATTCAGCGCTGGGGTATATATTTAAAGTGTAGAAATAAATGTCTAAATTTTTTAATCGTTGTTAGGTACTCTGCCTGATTCTTTATGTCACCTCCTGGGATATTCCTTATCTTGGGCTTTTTTAAGTCAGAGGGTGACATCGACACACAAGATCACCCCAAAGAAAGAGAGACAAAAAAAGTAGATAGATGAAATTCTCGAGATGATGAAAAAGTGACAGCAAGCGATGTCAAGAAAGGGCACAGAATATAAAACATTAAACACAAACATTTAAAAAAGATGGAGGCAAGCAAAAGATGAGTGGGTCAAGGGAAAGTATACAAAGTCGTGTATCATGGATACTGCTGGGATGCATTTATGCATTCCAGCAGTATCCATGATACACGATGACAAATGACGTACTCGTCAACAGGATGCATAAAATCCAGAGGGAACACTCACAATAGAGAAAGAAACCTTAAACATTGAACGAATACATCGGAGAACTTTTTCGCAAAAAAAGAAGAAAGCTACCAGACACAAAAATATGGAAATACTTGAAATATTAAAGAGTGAGATAAGATCGAAACTGGTCACGGTGAATTGGAACAAAGCCACAGGACCAGATCAGATTGTAATATAGATGCTGTCAGTCTTAGAGGATTTCAGTAATACTTGAAATATACAACAGTGGCGACATACCATAATACGTAGTAGATTCATTATCATAATCTACCTAATAATAGAAAATAGAGCAAAACAGTCTGGTTTCGTTAATTTAATTGAAATAAAGAATGCTATATTTGTTAGCAGAATCATATTAGAGCGACAAAAAAAAAAAAAAAGGAATATATCTATATTTCATAAATGACGCAAAAGCATTTAAGATATGACACAAAGATCTATCGGAATTATAATGTAAACTTTAGGAAAAAATTGGGAAAGATATTAGAAAAATCTAGAAAAAAGTACTGGGAATAAACCACTTTTATTTGAATATAAATTTAACTGAACATGTACAGGTAAGTAGTACAAAGTGGCTTCTCACCGGATTTATTTAACGTTTACTGCGAGGCAATTCTATGAGAACTAAAATGTCTTATTGGTGGGCTCAATAAGATACGCGGATGACGCTGTTCCAATACATAATGTAAACAGACTGAACTTCTAATCTGAGACCAAATACTAAATGAAAGCTGGAGGAGAGAACCATCCATTAATTGTAAGAATATAATATATGGTCGTTAACAAAAGGAGCAAACCAAGATACAAGCTATGAATTGGAGACATAAAAAATCAAGCAGGTAAAGATATTTATCTTGGAATTATTTTAACAGGTAACAGAAAATGTGACACAGAATTCCGAAGGAGCAATGGAATATCGAAATATGCCTTCCAAAATCTAAGCAATGTATTAAGAAACAGGAAAATCTAACTAGAAACAAAAATAAGTATGATGAAATGCTATTCAGTATCAACTCTACTATATAGCATTGGATGCTGGTCAATTTCCTTGCGAATGAAGAGAAGTCTTAATGCAAGTGAAGTGGTTCTCTTGAAGGATGCTGAGAATACAGTGGATGATGCACGTGAACAATGAGGAAATTTTAAGGAGAATAAAAACATTTATTTTTAGAATAAAAAAGAAACAGGTGAAATTTCTAGGGCACATAATGAGGAAACGGCTTGGAGAATTTGACGCAAGACATATAGGCAAAGAGTGGAGAAGGAAACAGTGAGTACCTACTTAATTAGCTTATGTATATGTATGAGAGGACAGGAGACAAACTACATTTGGTTCACTGTGTAATGCTAAGCAATTTCTTTCACCTGAATTTGTATTGCAAATTTACATGTTTACCATTTGATGGTGCATTGAATATTGTTGCTACATCTGGTATGGTGCTTTTGCTATGTATCTAAAAAAAGAAGAGTCTGCAATATTATATATCCAGAAGCATGTCGGCTTCAATTACTTTCCGACCGCCGTAACATAGTTTGCCTGTGTCTTCTCTACAGATATTTTCATGGCAGTTGTTCTGATGAGTTTTCTACTTTGGTACTCAGGCTTCATGAGTTTAATCGTCTAGATTGGAAACTAAGTCTTATCATTTTACTTTTGAAATTGCTGAATAAAACCGTAAGTTCTACTCTAATAGTTTCTTCCCTTGCACTTCACGTCTTCCAATTTCTTGCTTTTCTGATAGCTACAATCTGCAAAAATTTAAGGGCACCCTTAATCATCTTCAGTCTTCGTGAACTAACAACAGTAGGTAACTGTGTTGCGAAACGTGATTATTAATCGTCCTTTTATAGAAGACATTCATCTCTATGAATGTTCGTGAATGCAGTGTTTCCCTGAGTAGCAGGTCACATTCATTCCTTTTCTATGCTATGTTTCCTCTATTCCCCCAATTCTGAATTACCATCTAGTCATTTTTCAATAGTTTTTATGAATTAAACTGACCTACTTTTGGTGCAAGTCAACTTATACATTTTCTTATTTCATTTTGGAATGTTAAGTTCAACAATAAAGTTAGCTTCCATATTTTGCAGACAAATTTCACATAATGTTCAAATTAATTTTGAATGCCTCCTGCAAAACCCATGAATGTTATTGAATTCCTGATGATGACAATGACAGTATAATTGTATTGTTCTAAGTTATGAATGGAAACAATATAAAGCCCTTGGCGACAATCACGTTGCATCAAACACTTGTGATAGAAACTTGAGTTTGTCAATGATATAATTTAATTCTAAAGTGAATACATATGTAGCTCTTTAATGTTTTTGGCTATCAAGATTAAGTTGAATAACATGGTGAACTATAAAAAATATAATGATTTGCAAAGCTGTATTAGCCAGTCGTTATGCGCAAAATTGTATTAAATGGATAATTTCAAAACTATATTAAGCAAAATTTTATGGAAAGAGATGTACGGATTTTGAAAGTATTATTTGTCAATTGTGATTCGGAACGTGACAAACGTACGAAACATTCACTAATATGAAGTGTTTATAATGACTAACAATTATTGTCAATATTCGAATTTTAATTCCTTATTGTGTTATATATCTTTCGCATTTCATAGATTGTGTTTTATTTCACACTAAGATTGTGTTTAAGCTTCAAATGGGAATTTACTTTTTTTTTCACATTTAGAGTGAAATCATCATGATTATTTTTAACGTATTCTAGATCAGGAAAATTAATCGTGAAAATGGATGTTATTTTTGTGTTCAGCTGTTCAAAATTATTCACAGTTATCCACTGCACAATTTGAAAACAAAAAAACAAACAAACAAAAAAAAACAACTTTTAGGCCTTTGTTATATGATTAAAATTCTCTCAAATTCATGTCCGTATAACATTTTTAAATTCCACCTTTGGGAGCCAAGTTTATCTCATTTAAGAATCCTATCTAGAGTTATACGCGCATGTAATGAAACTGTTATGAGTGACTTGAATGAATTTTGACGATTGAAGATACTTGATGGAGCAGTTGAAATCTGACGACACAGAGCGCAATAGAGAACTGAAAATTGGTAAAAGCTTTTGATAAAAATTTGATAAATATTGCAATACAATAGTAATGTTAAGCTTAGTATAATACAATACCAACAGAGATTGAAATCATAACGATAGATAACTACTTCGGGAAACAAAGTTGATCGTCTATCTAACTACCATTGCAAAACTTGGTATAAGCAGATGGTGATCATCATCATCATCACCATCATCATCATTTATTCAGTTAGCGCATTTTGCGCCGCTGTCGTTACCACTCCCCTCAATCTCACTGAAGAAAATAATCCATAAAATGAGTGTATTAACCTTTACTCTATGTCAGTAATGCACGAGGACCGATTGAAATATAAAATCTTCAATTTCAACTAATTAATAGCACCAGCACACAGTTTATATCAAAATAAATGTACACGTAAAAAACTTCAAATTGTCATGTCAATAAAGTTTCTTTCATTCTCTTCCTTTCTCAATTGTGTTATTGAACTTTTGAATAATGGCATGTATACCGATCTCGTAAAAGCATTTTGAGTATTTTCGTTGTCATATGCGAAATTCTGTTTTCATGTTAATATCCTTGAATAATCACTATTCTTAGATTCCTGTTTCTTTCTGGAAAAGTTTAGAAATAGGTATGTTTTAGTGTTGAAACTATAGCCATATATTTTAGTAGATTAGCACAATTATGTTTATCTTTTAAATGCATTAGCAGACAGGAGATATACGGGGAGGTATTTTTATTTCAAATTACAAACAAGAATTTAATTATTTTTCTCTGGCGAGCACTTTATTTATAATGGTCGCTTACTCAGCTTTGTTGACCATAACTAATAACTAATGTTTTTGGTGCGTGATTGTAGAAAAATAGAAAAATAATGGGACTACATTCTCCATACAGACTTCTAGTTTACGAAGCGAGTCCCCTGAATTTCAAAATACAAACCCCACCGATCTGATAAAATCTTACGTACGTGGAAATGGAATAACCAAATATAGATATCGTTATATCTCCAGTAATAAAACACTATGCAGTAGCAGAACGGCGCATACTTCGGGTCTTGGATTTATGACGTCTTGCTGTAAGTGATATCATTTACTGGTGTTATAAGTAGATTATATTTGCTTACTTCTTGTAAATTATTCATTGGCGTTCTTATGCAACATGTCATTTATGGCTCTTGATAACTTCCTTTTTTTGTTGCTCCAAATAACATTTAACACTTTGTCATCCATTTTTCCTTGTGTTATCCTTTCACACAAACTCGTTAAGTAGGTTTACTCTCTGTTTCTCCCTTGCCATCAGTATATCCTGTGAGTTTCAAATTCTTTAAATCCTCTTTCT
>OZ010594.1:105846858-105849358 GCA_963932145.1 Acanthosepion lycidas
TTCCGTCACTCAAGGAATTAACTTTCTGTTTGCTGCTTTCCGTGAATAATTTATATCGAGACAATATCTTTGCAGACACCAGTAGTATTTTCCGCCATCATGTTTGTGTCATATCTGCCTTGATAACTAGACTCCATGATCTTGATATCTTGGTGGAATCTTTCTCCTTGCTCATCATTCATTGCACTAATATCTTCAGTGAAGTAGTCCAGACGACTGTACATGAAATGCACTTTTACACCCATGCTGCAACCCAGGGATAGAAAAATGATTAACATATTTTGCGCAAATACTTCATAATTTGATGACATGTGAAGCAAAAGCATTCTATGATTCATTTTCAACACCAGACATGGTGTAAAAACTGTTTGATCTGAAGTACATGCCTAATTTGTGTCCTGTTAAACGCACCAGAATTAATTTTCTTCCAAGATAAGGCTAGGAAATTTCTGCTGAAGTATTTGAAACAGTCTAAGTCATTCACAAAGTGTTTAATCAGCCCAAGCTTGATATAAAATAGGGATTAAATAATGGTCTGTTTAAAACTTCTCCACTTTGTCTGATCATGTTTGCTCGACTGTCCCCAAAGACATAAAAATCAAGGATACATGGTATGGCCACATTGTAGACCAAGAAGCAATCCAATGACTTTCATATAGTCCTTTTGTGATCCTCATTCCACATATTTTCATGCACTATTTTTAAACAATGATAGTTTTCCTTTAAGATTTGTTAATATTTTTGAGATGAAGTATTGTAATTATCTTTATATGAAGGGGAAATGGAAAGCCCCACATTTATAGACCGAGAAAATCACGGAAAAATACGAAAACTTAAGTAATCAGCGCATATGGTAGGGCACAAAATCTCCTATCCGGCCAAGCATAGACATGAATACAATATGGGAACCAGTAATACAGAGGGCCAGAGAAAAACAACAATGACAAAAATTGTAATATGAGCTCTTGTAAAAAAAGCTTACTGAGGCATTAGGTTTACAAATTCCGGAAATTCATTCACTGATGTCCCCAAGGACACATGGCTCAGTGGATAAAAGCGTTAGCTGAAGTAGTCCAGTGACTTTACCCAAATACCTGGCCACAGCAGAGGTAAACAAAAACTTGAAGAGTTACGAAAGGGAACTGAAATTGAGATAAGTGATATCCAAAAAAGGCATGGCACGTAGAACAATCTACGTGGACTAAATAAAGGGTTCTGTTTGAAATTCCAGCATACAACTATCGGAACGTAGTCAATATGACAATAAGGATGAAGACAACAGCCCAAACAAGTTAAATAGTGTAAATTTTCCTTTAAGGTTACAAAATGTTCATTCAGTATAGAAGCAAACACATTACTATTATTAAGTAGGACACACTTAAGGCTAGCTTTTGACCTGGTTATGAAAAGCCTCTGGTTTTCTGGATTATATTCACACTTCATGGCAGCCGTGAGGCCTTTAACATCATTACAATAAACAAAATCATCACCTATACGGAAGAATGGAAGCAAATCATTCTCTCGATAACTATAAAATGCGATATGTGCCCGGTTCAAGCATGTTCTTTTCTTTTAAACGTGATCAAAGCAGCTGGGTGGTTTCCTTTGATAGATTTCTATATGACAAACTAAATCATTTAAATCCGCCTGTGTAAAAAGTTTTGGCAGGGCTTCCTGTCCCTCATCTTCCATGTTAACATACTCCCTATCCTCATTCTCATAATCACTATTGTCAACAAAGGTCATGAACTCTGGTGGCAGCATATCATCAGGTCGAATACCGGTTCGTAGATTTGGATAAGCGATGTGACATTTAGTCTTACAACTGAAGTTAGATATATCAATCCTGCAAAGGTAGCAGTCGCCATGATTATTTTGTGGTTCCCTCCACACTATAGCCTAAGTGAATTCTTTAGCCCTTTGCCTACTGTCTTTGTGTTGCAACACATGTTTTACAGAATAATTGGTATGTCCAGACTTTGTCGTGATCAACCAAAGTATGTAAGATGAAATTTCTTCACAAAATCTGTGATTTTGTTTCCCTGCCTTGGTAAAATATAACATCCACAAATATAACAGAAAACATCAGGGTTGTTTTTGCATTTTATTCTTTCACAACAGACCGTAGTTTTGAAATAAAACATATTGTTACCTGGGTAAAGCATTCTCAGAATTGTCAACAGTTATAAAGTAAGCAAATGCAGGTTTGTGATGGCAAAGTTCAATAAAGAGCATACATACCAAGTTCTTTCTAAGGTTCATTCATTGACCATGCTTGAGAATAACTGACCTTTATGCATGTGACTCCATAATTACAACATTACAACATTAATAATCAAAATACCAATTTTCATAAGAAATAGCTAAGGGTTCAATGAAACATGTCTCACTTTCTTTTCAATGATAGACAATGATAGACAAACTAAATCAAGCACAGTGTGAGCATATATGCAGAGAAATACGGCAGATTCCACATATATGATGTTAAGGACTAGAAGAA
>OZ010594.1:105854358-105959358 GCA_963932145.1 Acanthosepion lycidas
TTATTAATTAGATATGATTATGAACGGATGTATTATTTCGTAAAAGTTTTCTTTTTGTATTCATATATTCTTTTAAATTCCTAAATTTTTAAGCAATTCATTTTGTAACATCTTTTACAGTCTGTAGTGTAAATACAGGCTTCTTTAGATTGTTATTCTGCTTTACATTAACTAAATCTTTTATGGGTGTAACTAATTTTATATCAACTTTGGATAAAATTCTTTTCATTTGTAGTCATTATTGAGTTGGTAGATATTATTATGTCTAGTTTTATCAAGGTTATATTAAATTTTTCGACGTGCCTTACATATGAAATATATTAAGATATTAGGGGAGTTTCTCTTCATGTAAATATTGACGGCTATATATTCAGTGGGGTCTTAAATAGATGATGGTGTTTATTTCGGATTTTATTTTTTTGCTAATGTGTGAACAGAAGTTTATCAGATTATTTTTATTAGTTGATTTTCGATAGTCACTTAGTTTTAGATCATTATCTGTACTGTTTAACTTGGTATTGAAGAAATTTAATAAATAAGCACATCGGCTTTCTTAACAAACCTACTGTTATTAGACTGTGGAAAGAAAACTACAAAAGCCAATAAGTGAAGCACGAACAAGTAAGAGACGCCTAAAAATAAATCTTACTAAATTCAGTACATACGAAACGTTTTTACAATTCTGTACAGACAGATCTCCAAATTAAATAAGTGGTTTCTGGAACATGATTGGATAGGACAAGTCACGCGATGTGCTTTCTACAACGTCCACGCAGTTGAACTCCAAATGACATGAAAAAAGATCAGGGCTCGGTTACTGAATACATTCCCGCGCTAAACTCAAATAGCGATTCAGATCCGACCCATATCGAAAAAAAAAATACAACAAAAAACAATAAAAACGGCTTGCCAGCAACAGCCAGGACTAATCAGACAAACGAGCAGTAAGCGACTAGATTTGCCACGGAACAACCAGCGACTACATCTGCGAAAGGCGGTCAGCGAGCCAGGCCATGCTTCGATCAACAGCATAGATACACGTTATCAGGAAAACGCGTTAGTCAGCGATGATTTTTCTACAATGAAAATATACAAAGCCGTGACGAAAGTAAGTCCTATCTCATCTTTTTTGTTGTTCTACGTATTTAAAATTACTGCTATCGCACGCAATCAATCAGCAGTCACACATATGTGTTATGAGCTGGTGCTTCACGTACCATACCGCTTGATTTCCCTACTTGCGACAGAAACACTTCGAAATTTTGTAGACTCAACTGGCGGCAAATCTTATCGAACAATCGAATTATTGGTCTCTTCATGGCCACAACAAACAACATTGAATGTTAATAAGTAAATACATGTATCTGTCATTATAAATGTTATTGTCATATTTAGCTTGGTCTTCTTTTTCTGCGAAGAACATTTTTCCGTGTTGTTTATAATTTTGTGTTGTATTTGTAAGCACGACACTCAAATTTTATTTCCCCTCCTAAAGTTCGGGTAGACTGACCCCACACTCCTTCAGGAGTGTGGGGTCAGAGAATTCAGACTGACCCCACACTCCTTCAGGATGTAGCGAGAGAAACCGACAAGAAATGAATAAATATAAATTGAAAGAAGACAGGTTGTTAGCAAATGGATAAGCCCAAAATACAAATAATAAATCGAAGATACCAAAATCAAACAAGTAGGAAAATTTAAATATCTGGTAAGTGCCCTAAAAGAGGATGGAAAGTGTGACACTGAAAGCCGAAGGTGTATTGGGTTAGGCAAAAATGCATTCCAAATGCTAAGCAGAGTACTAAGAAATAGAACAAAATTGCTAGAAAGAAGGAAATGAATACTAAACTGTTATCTGTATGGCAGTGAGTGCTGGACAATAACATCAAAGATGAAGAAGAGACAGAAATATGATTCTACAAAAGGATGCTGAGGATACCATGGACCGAACATTTGAGCAACGACGAAGAAAAAAATAGAAAGAAAAGGAAACTTATACTTAACATCAGGAAGAGACAGTTCAGGTTTCTAAGGCAAATAATGAGGAAAGAGGGCTTGGAAAATTTGACACTCACATGACAGATTGAAGGCAAGAGAGACAGGAAAATAACGCATAACATACTTAGTGAGCTTGACTAAATGTATGGCGGATCAGGATTTAGGAGAAAACAGAAAGACAAAATGTATTAAGAGCTGCAAGCGGCAATAAGTTGTGGAGAGTCATGATCTCCTATGGCCTGAGGAGACGGCACAAGTAATAAAAACAAAAACATCAGAAACTGAATAACGGTTGTGTATCGATCCACATCGGACGTTAGGAATTTAAAATTTAAAATGCAGCGTCCCAGTATCTACGGCGTTTTTTCACGATAACCTATAATGTATAATACTAAGCGATGACTGTTATATTAAATTCCCCACCCCTAAATATACACTCACGTGCAAAATTTTGGGGTAAACTAGAGGAAATGATTATGTACGTCTATTTTATTAAGACTTCAAGATTGTTTAGTAATATATTTTTATCAGTAGTCTCTGTGGACCTAGAGGTTTTGAAAATCAGTTGTTGAGTTTTCATAAGTGCCGTCTAACGGAAGTTATACCGCTTTAAGCAGCTTGAAGCTGAAAAAAACATGTAAAATTATTGTGAAAATTAAAAGTCATGATAATATGCAAAAGCTTAAGTAGATATTGTTCCATTTTATTAGCATGAGCGTAAGTTGCTTTGGCAACTCATTGTAAGATTAGCTTGATTAGTTATACTAAAAACAGCTAAAACCTTTTCTGAAACAAAGATGAAGGATGTGACTTTGAAGGTGAAGATGACTCAGCGATAGACAGCCGGTGGATTTCACTTGATACAGTACGCAGAGAATTCCAAAGACACATCTTGAATAGTAGCAAAAATTAATTATTAGTCAAGAAATACTGAAGATTGAAGTGGTCCAAAGAACATCTAACATAGAATACTGTAAAGTGGCAAAAAATATTTCTTAGTGATGAATGCAAAATACGGTTCCATTCTAATACAAGAGAATATGTAAGAAGACCAGTGGGAGGAAGAAACAATGCAAAATATCAACACAAAGACGGTAGAATTTTGTGCTGGACGGATAATGGTGTGGGGGTTGATAATTAGTAAAAGTTGATGGTAATCTAAACTGCAAAAACTGTATTAGTTCACTACGGTCTATTCTTCTGCCGGACTAGAAAGGTGGACAACTTTTTTCAGTGTCACAATGCTCCTTGGCATACATCATGTCCAAGAAATTTTTTTTTTGCGGATGAAGGTGTTCATCTTTTGGAAGACGGATCAGCGTAAAGTCCTAATTTAAATATAATTGAAGCAATGTCGTAGGAACTGAAGAAACAAATGCCAGGGCTGTCCTTCTCCAAGTTTGGTTACCAACGACAGCTAAATAGCCCAGTCTGTCCTACTATTTACCCCATAACTAGGAGGAGAAAAGATGGATAACTTACCTTTCACAAGGGAATCAAGTGAACTTGACAGAAATTCGGATTTCACATTTCGAGTTGCTATCCATGGGGTACTGAGTGGATGATAGTATAATGGGATAATCGAAAAATAAGATTCAAAGGTGAACGATATTCCATGAGCACATTCTGTGCTTCCATTTTTGATAATACTATCAGCTGTTGTTTAACCTAATCGGTGGAAATACTTTTGCCTGTATGTGTGTAGATCTGCTAGTTGACTTTTCTGAATTTTAATAAATTTCTTGAAACTTATTCGTGTAGTAATTTATGAAAACGTTATTTCCTAAAGAAAAAAAAATATCAAAATATTTAATAATCCCCCAGTTAATTCTTTTAATTCATAACATCTCTTAAGAAATATTGTTTAGATGTCCAGAATATTTACTTTTCTATAAAAGTAAGTCTCCGGAGGAATGAAGTCACTTGAAATGTTATTCGAAACTTTATATAGCGATTTAGAAACTATGCCTTGAAATGGAAAAATAACTGCAAAATAGCTAAATTACTGTTTTTTTTTAAGTTACTTTCTTTTATTATATTTGTTGCATTTTTATTTCAAATTTTATTAAATTTAGTGTAATGGGTGTATGTGTGGCGTAACAGATATAGAATTGGAATGAGAATTTGTCGAGCAGAGTTTGAAATCCAGTTAGGTTCGTTACATTTATTACGCGTAAATATCCTTAGAAAAAAATGTATGGCTCCGTTTCTTCTTCCCCAGCTAGGAATCAAATAGAGTTTTGGTTGGCAACTAGTCTACCAAGACTACAGTACCCAGTATATCCTGCAGAAAGAAAAGGCAAACAATTGTGGGAAAATTTGGCTACTCAATTATGAATCGAAAGAGACATGATTGCCTAAAAGTGTATAACGTATGAGACTTAGTTGACAGACTGATTTAAAAAAAATTAATTTCTAAATTAATATTTTAAAAATCTTAATCACTTTTGCAATTAAGAAAAAAAGGTTTTTAAGAATTGAGACAAGTAAAATTAAATTATAGCCAATGATCCGGAGATTTTTAAGAAAATATTAAGATGGTTTCTTTTTTTACTGTTTACACGCTAAGTAATTAATCTATAGAAAGAGTTTAAAGTTAGTATACTTATTTGAATAATACTTATACCAGAGGAGTGGATTCACACAATAGCACGATGCACATCCTGTGACAATAACCACCAAATCCCATTAGGAACTCAATACTTAACAAAATGGTTTCGAAGACTAATTTTTTGATACCTATTTTCTGAATAGATAGGTCTAGGGAAGATAGTTATGAAGAGATATATGCAGACAAATGAATGAACATACGCATACAAATATATGAGTATATATAAATCAACATAAGCATACAAATATATGAGTATATATGAATGAACATGCACATACAAATATATGAGTGTATATGAATGAACATACGCATACAAATATGAGTATACATGAATGAACATACGCATACAAATATGAGTATATATGAATGAACATACACAAATATATGAGTATATATGAATGAACATACGCATACATATATATGAGTGTATATGAATGAATATACGCATACAAATATATGAGTATATCTATCACATTCTGTAACGCTGTCAGTTTCAGTTCCATTCCATTTTGCATGTGTAAATGAATCAACATACACATCAGATACATGTCTCTTTATTCTACTCAATTCATTTAAATAAATAATGCACACTTCGAAACGATCATAAAAATAGCGTTTCTTGATTTTTAAGTAAAAATTGATTTTAAAAATACATTTTAACATTTTACCGTCCATTACATTACGAATGAATTTTTTCATTTTTTTTTCTTTTGGTGTTCTTGTAATGAGTTTTCCGAAGCAAAATGTTTCAATGCTTGGTATTGTTGTAAATCCTTCACGTTCAGGAATTAAAGGCAGTGTCGGCTTCCTATGGATTTCCATCCTTTTTCCTGAAGAAGAAAACAAAATTATCGCTCAGTTAGTTATATCCCATGCGTGATACACGCGAGGCAGATTTTTTTCCCGCAGTAGATTGCCATTTCTTTCTGCGGTAGACCAGTTGACATCCAAGGCTATAGAACCCGGTCGGAAGCGAAGAAGATTCATACATTTCACAGGGGTAATATCACGTAAGTGAATGTAATGGGTTTGAATGGAATTCGAATCTCCGATTCCTCAATCCGAACTTGTATTCATTACTCCACCGTCACCCAATCAAAATGTTAGACAAACAGAGTCTTCCTATATTCCGCCTCATGAATTCGATTAGTAACAATAGAAGCCAACTGCACTACAGGTGAGTACCTGGAAGGTAGAATACTGATTAGCGAACTAGTCTTGTAGTATGTTCCTTAATTATTCACAAAGTGGCAAATTAATCTTACCATGTATAAACAAAACTTGAGGGATTACCACAATTATCTGCCAAGGAAATTTGGCTAACAACCGCTCGGTGGTGTTGTATAAAGCAGTATATAAAGAAAAAGGCGCAAGTTCTCCCTTCATTCTCCCGTTACACACAAGATGTGGTAGGGGTAATACGTATCTAATTTCCCTTCCACCGGACATCTTAGTCCCAGCGAACCACGTGTCGCTTTGTACATAACTCAACGTACAAATAACTTAAGCTGACAGCAATGAAGCAGGAAAGTCCTCTATTTAAATACCTCAACATCTATAATAGAATACTGTTCCTATGCATAAGGGTATAGCAATTTACATACTTTTTTGCACCTTTTTAACCTTCCGTTTTAGTTTTACGAAGTTAGTCAAAGGTTATTGTGATTAACTTATTGTTAAAGGTTATATTTAGTTTAAGGGGAAGTTAGATATGGCGCAGTGATAATACTGTGGTTGCATAAGATGTTTTCTGTAAAAGGGGATAAGAACGAATTGACCATTATACAATTAACGGTATCCTGTAGGCAAAGATTGTAAGAAGAGAAAGAAAAGCAGATTTTGCTATCTTTTCTTTATATACTGCGTTATACAACGCCACGTAGCGGTCGTTAGCCTAAGTTGATTAGCAGACAAGTGTGTTAATCCCACAAAGTAAATATTTACCCCCCCCCCCCCCAATACTTAAAATTCTACAGTTCAAGAGTTTGATTATTTCCTTTGGAATTTAATTTTTTATCATCTTTTGAAAATCTATTTTACAATATTTTCTGTAATAAAGGGAGATCGGAACAACCTTTTTTTAACTACTTTCTGGGAAGCTCAGATAACTATGAGAAAGTGACTTTCTCCACTGTTCACTCAACTACATTTTCTTCTATTAATTATTTACTGGATGTAATAACAATTGAAAAGGCATGCCTGAAAAGTGAGCTGCCGAAATTCAAACCCGATTCACTGATTCTGTTTTCAAACTCACTAAACTCAAAAAATATTTAAAATTTTGTTACCTTGTCGACTCATCTTTATGCTTGCAAACATCGTCAAAAGTATCCTCTATAGGCTTGTTCTCAGTTTCGGGAGGGAAAAAATAAAAGGCACCAGCTAAAATGCAGCTAAATCCCATCATCAACAGAGGTAAACTGTCATCTAATCTCCAGGCTGCAAGATTTCGCTTGAGGAAAAAAAAAAAAAAAACAGGATGAAAAATAGTTTAAAGTCTCTTTATATACAAATTCAGTGTTCATAATCGCATTGAAATCTTCCGCAACATATCGGCATAATTAACTTTAGTTACAAGAAAATTCAAAGAAAAGAGATAATAGCTTGAAGGCGTTGAAATCTCTTTTGATTGACACATTGCTCACTAATGTCGCATTGCTCCATAATGGACGACATTGTCAAGATGATGGAAAATAGACAGCAAACAATGACAAGAATCGGTACAGAACACAAAACATTGAATACAAACTTTAGAAGTAGATACAAGCAAACAAATGATGAACGGATCAACGAAAAGTCTGTAAAGATAAAAAGAATACGCATCATAGATACGGTAGATATGCATAAAAGAATAAAAGTAATAACAGGAAGAGACGTGCATAAAATCAAAAGGAATGACACTTATAATAGAGAATGACAAAATAAATAAAAAAAACTTCAAATACTTAACGAATGTTTTAACGAACTCTTTCACGGTGTAATTTATGATGTACAAAACTTGAAATAATCTGAAATTTTAGTCAGAGGTAAGCTCGGCATTGGACAAGATGAGCAGGAAAAAATAGTAGAACTAAATGAGATTAGACGATATCACCGTCAACAAGATTACCGAAATAATGAAATATGCTACAGTGGTGACATACTAAAAGAACCTAGCAGATCTATTCTCGTAGTGCTGGCTAAGAAGCCAAGTGCAAATGAATGCCCTCTCCATTGGACAACAGGCTTAATCAACTGCATAAATTAGCTTATCATACGGATTCGGATAAATAGAGTGCGTACCAATATTAGGCTAGAAACAGTTCAAAGACCCGGGTACAAAAATGCAATATTCATGATCTGAATGATATCAGCAAGACGAATACAAATGCAGAGGGACGTATATATCTGTTTCAATGACTGTGCAAAAGCCTGATATGGTGCAATGCAAAGATCTATTTAAATTGCTAGGAACACTTGATCTATTTGGGAAAAGTTATTAGAATACTCCAAAATATGTACTAAGAGCAAACCTCCCGCATACGGATAGAAAATGAATTGATTAAGTAAACAAAATTATAGAGGGGCGTAAGTATGCGTCTTCTCACCGTATTTATTTGATCTCTACAAACAGCGAAGCCTAAAAGAACGAAAAGTCCTACCCGGATTCGTTATTTTTTTAACAACATAAATCACGCAGATGCCACTGTGAACTGCAGGAACCTCTAGACCATGAGTGGTCAACCTTTTCCACGTAACAACAAAACCTTTTTGAAACTTCAAAACAGTCAGCAACTAAGTTGGAAGTGGGCCTACCTGAAATAAAGTGCATAAAAGTATCAGCTTGTGTTTGTCTTGCTCCGTTCAAGAGAAATTAATTTTCTTTGTTGCTCTTCAGTTTTATTGTTTAAGTACTTATGAACATTTTCAAAAATGTCCCTTTGCAGAAGAAGTCCTACAAATGATAGTTTCCTAACAGAAAATGCATAAGGTCTTCTCTTACTTAATCATGCCAAATCTTTCAGTCCTGTATTCTTTAAATTCTCTAATATCTTCTTCATTTGAATGACGTCATTTCTTAGCTGATGATCGTGACATTCTGCACAATCTGTAAAAGACAGAAAATAAAAATACACGAGATAATGATATACATGAACGAAGAGAAAGAATAAAAGTACGTCAAAATGGAATCTAATGAATAAGTTTCACGTGCCAGAACCAAGTCATCGGCATGCCATGTTTGACACGCGTGCAAAGGTCCCCCTGCCCTAGACTAGGTAGTTAAAGAATGCGAGTAGAATGGACTAACCGCCAGCTGTAAGAAAGTAGAATGTATTGTTGCTAGAGAAAAAACAAAACAAAAAAAAAAAAACACAAGATGCGAGCTACGAATTAGAGATGTCAAACACAAGCAAATGGAGAAATTTAAATATATTTTAAGCATTTAAAAAGATGATGGAAAAAGTGACATTGTAATCCGGAGGCACATTAGAAAAGTTAAAGATGCTTTTCAAAAGGTGAGCAAAGTATTGAGAATCTAAAAAAAAAATAAATAAATAACTAGAAACAATGAAAAAAGTATTGAACTGCTATGTAATATCAATCCTCCTTTACGAAAGTGAATATTAGACACTTTCTTCAAAGATGAATAGGAGACTTGAGGCAACAAAGATGTATTTCTACAGAAGAATGATGAAAATACCATGGACGGAGTATGTGAGCAATGAGGAAGTTTTAAGGAAAATTGGAGCAATAAAACATTTGCCCTTAGAACCAGAAAGGGATAACTGAAATATTTGGGACGCATAATGAGGAAAGAGGACTTGGAAAATTTCACACTTACAGAAATACTGAAGGCAAGCAGAATAAAGGCTCGTTTTCAAGATCATTTCACCCCAAGCAAGGAGATAATCCCACGAAGGTTCAAGGGATTACTAGGAGTGAAAGAAAATGAAAAGAATATGATTCAGAAAGACAGAAGATGGCGATTGACGCTACATTAAAAATTTTGAAGATTCTAAGTAGCAGCTTGGCAAGAAACCGGTAAGAGATTTCCACAGGTGAGAAGTGCAGGAAAGAAAACTATTAAAATAGAACTAGCATTTACATCTATCTAATTTAACAGTAAAACGACGAGACCTAGTTGCCAATCTAGTAGTAGCGATCGATGTACCAAGGTGGAAAGATCATTAGAACAATTACCATGAAAATATTTATAGAAAAGACAAAGGGAAGCCACGCTAAGGCGATGGGAAAGTGACTCCAGTCAAGATGCCAGGTGAGGATCGATTACATTGCATTCTTAGGATTTTGTTGAGAATCTCAAGAGATATAGCTGGAGCATTAGACCAGGTATAGCAGCAATATTTAATAAACTGACAAATAATAGATTTATAAATAGGTAAGATGTAATCTGACGAGAAAAATTGTCTGTCTCGACACAGTAAATCAAATTTCCTATGAAGTAGAAAATTAACGGTGAAGACAGTAATGGAACAAATTAGAAAAAAATATTCGCCGACAAATTAGTCTGTGGGAAAGTTTGAAGAATTATTGAAATGCACAAAGGTTGAACTAATTGAACAGCTGTATCAAAAGCAGAACTAATTCTATTGTTTGTTCAAATTTCATTTCGATTATAAAACATATTAATGAATATTCACTGAAGCTATCAATTTCTTGTGATAGCATTATTACCAACATGACAATATTACTATCCAAATGCGTTTGTAAAATGTTTTATAACGTTGAGAGGCAATTTCGATCAAAAGTCTAGTTTACTGTAGGGAGTTCTATCCTTGCAGTGTTCACCGCACTTGTTGCTTTGCGCCAGATTAACTCAAGATTAATATATTTTCCAGTATTGAGTTACAACCATAATGTCTGTATCGAATAAGTGTCCTTGTCACAGATTAAGTTTAGCTTAGAAAAGACCTAGGAGAAATTGCCGTGGCACACTGCTTTGCAATGCTACTCTTTCAAACCCAGTCATAGACTAGTGAGGCCCAGCTGACTGTATACTCTAGACTTATAGCTTTACAGCATACTCATCTAAGTTTAGTAAATAACAAGTGCGACTAACTTTGGGACTGTGGCTTGCATCCTTCATGTTGAATTATTTTTGTATGCATTAAAATTAACTTATTCTGACTTTTACTTGTACTTCCTACTTATCCTACTTCAGTCATTTCGAACAGATATTCTCGTATACTTGCAGCCTTGTACTCGACTTGGTTAAAATTTTAAATACAAAGTTTGCTTATCGGAACAAATCGCCCTCCTAAGATATGCTAACTAGATATCCGTTTTGCGTTAACTTTCAAACGACATTTTTTAAGAGTGTGTAAACAGTTTACAGATTAAATAACATGTTGAATGCCACTCATAAAAAAATGCTGACGAGTGGAAATTGGTTAAGAGGAACCAACGTGTGCAATAATCACCATATATTCGTTTAGTCAGTGTTTTCGTTATGTAGGTTTATTTGCGCACATAAGTGTCTATTATTATTTAAAATTTGAGTGGTTATATAAATTAGTTATGTAATGTCATAAGTACTTCGATAATCCCTCATGTTCATTGGGCATCGGATGAAATTCTCTCACATCAGTTGGGTAATTAGTTAAATTAAATAAACAATGTTTTTATATGGTACTCTGCCATATTGCAATGGTTATATAAGACACACTTGCTATTATCGATTCTGGTTTTCTGAAACATATATAAAAAAATCTATTGTTTTAAGAACAAATACATTGTTTTATAGATAGTATAGTATTGGTATACATTCAGGTAATTCCGACTATGATGAATGCAATCCGTTTGAACTATTTCTACTTGAATCAGCTAACCTCAGTAAAAACTTAATAAGTGCATTAGCGTACGTAAGTATCAGTTATTATTTAGACATCTGTGCGGTTATACATTATTGGCTATGTAATGTCGTAAGTCGTTTCACGAAGAATCCGTTAGGTCTGTTAGAAAATGGATTAAACTTTAACTCGGTATTTGGTTACTTACTCTAATCAGTAATAATTGCTGATAGTGAACAACTTTTGGATATCTGCTTTATTGTAATGGATACACAAGGCACTCTTACTACTTGTTACTAATATTCCTTATGTCAGACTTAGCTAAGTTTATTAAATAGCAAAGGCTTTTCCGTGGTTAAACTAATCAATACTAGGAAGGTTTTTAAATAGTGATTTTCAAGGCCAATAGGCCCTCTAACTTTTTAAGATTTACGTAATGCAAGTTATATGTCGTGTCAATCGGACTTCTACTTTATTAATATAATGTAATGGTCAACAAGTTAATGATGCAGTCCATAACTACAGTAGTCAGTTCGTAAGGTTAGAAATATAAATAACTTAAGAATTAGTCCTAAACAAAATAAATAGGACAATGTACAAAATCTCAAGTGTTGTCTTTTTCGTTGATGTGCAGTATCCCTTCAGGCCGCCAGCAATTATGGAACTCCATAATTTTCTCTCATTTGTTTAGAATTTATGGTTGCCAGCAAAAGAAAAGAGTAGTTTCGAGCTTGGTCAGTACTTAGGGGCCCGCTTGAGGACACTGGGAATTGTAAGCATATATGGTTTCTGTAAAATGAATAGTCCAACATGCAAATTACAAATTGGAAATATCAAAATTAAGCAAGTACAAATTTTAAATATCTGGGATGTGTTTTAATAGAGGATGTAATATGTCACACTGGAATCGAAAGGCGCATAGGAATAGTGAAAGATACTTTCCAAAAGTTAAGCAAAGTATTAAGAAACAGGACGATTTTGTTAGAAAAGAGCACTGAACTGTTATGTAATATCTCTCCTCCTATATGCCAGTGAATACTGGATAATGTCATCACAAACGAAGAAAAGTCTTGTGGAAACAGAAATGTGGTTCTCTACAGAAGGATGCTGAGAATAATATGAACAGAACATATCACCAAAGACGGGATTTTAGAGAAAATGGAAACAAAAAGGACACTTATACTTAACATCAGCATTGCTTAACAATGTAGACCAGATTTTATGATCATCTGCCAAATAACGTGCTTGACCTCAATGTACCAGCAAAACATATCTTCCCGATTAGATATGGATTCTGTACGACCACTAAAGGTTTCTAGTACACCCTGCTGTCAAGAGATTACCAACATCTTTTTAGAGCACCAATTTATGTTAGGTATTAAAAATGAAACTTTTTTCCCGACACATCCAATAAATGCTCAATAGGATTGAGATTTGGGATAAAACCAGCAAAATCTCCTTCATGTTCCTGGACAGATTTCCGTCCAACAAGCTTGCATTGTCTTGCTGTGTGATGCCTCTGGCATCGTATGCTCTCTTGCTATGAAGAAGTGTGGGTGGTTTGCTGTAATACCGGAGAAAGAATTCAGAGTTGTCCTTGTCCTAGACCAGGGGTCGGCTATGTGCTGATTTAGGGTTTTAAAATCATTCAGTGTGCCAACAGCATACGTATTTTTATACAAGTCAAGTTCAATATACTTGTTCTAAATTATTTTTATATAGTAATATATAGTAATATACTTTAGTATATATTAAAATTGAAACAGCTAAATATCTTTGCGTTGTAGTAGTTATTGATTCGGACATGGTGATGCCATTTGTGGCTGTGTGCTATTGGAAATTGCATGTGGCACGTGTGCCGTAGGTTGTCGATTCATACCCCAGACTGTTTACCAACCAAAGCTGAAGAGGTCATTCCTCCTATCTATTAAACCCATATCTGGGAGAAGAAGAAATGTATTCATACCTTTCCCAATTATCTGCTTGATGCGAAAATAAGTCTACGTAAAAGAATAGAAGTTTTTTTTGCCGCGCCTTGATTTCAATATTTTTCGGATAAGTATTTTCCACTTTAATCCTAAAGAAGACCTGAAAATTTGACATATATTAGAACCTTTTTGGACGCGTGTTGAAATCATCACAGTATTTAGTATTGTTGAAGTTATCGCTAACATTTTTGAAGAGATTTGCCAACGCTACTTTTCGTTCAATTCGCAAAGCAATCGATGAAATTTGAATAAACTGATTGTTTTACTTTTACTTTTACTTCTGAGCATGCAACATACAACTGGCCATACGTAAATATTTCTTTATGGAGAAAAATTCAAACATTTGGATCTATTTGACTTTGTGGTTTGTCCGTAGTTCTCACAAGCGCAGGGCGGACTGGAAACTGGATTCTTATATATAAAAATGTAAAGAAAAGATATGCAAAAACAATACTGCATTTTTGTTAAATAAGTATTTGTTATTGTAATCATTAAATTGATTTTAAAATAGTGGAAGTATTTTTATGTTGAATAATAAAACATTTAAAAATGAAACCAACTGTACTTTGTACCCACTTTTTGGTTTCGATCAGCGAATGTATGGCTATTTTAGAGGTGTAACTGACTGACTAACGAAAGTCGTAGAATTTTATATATAGATATAATCGCACCCACAGAGCAATAATATGGCTCGAGTTTTTATAACTGTAGAAAATGAAAAGGGCCAACATAGAAACGAAAACCGCGTAGTTTATATCCTAACCATGTGAAGTCGCTTGTAAAAATGGATGTGAAATATCCTCCAATTTTTTCCATTACGGAGAAATAATATTTTTTATCTTAATTTATCAACAAAAAGTGTCCGCCTTTTAACTAAAAAAATTCAAAGTGAATGAAAACCATGTCCTGATTTTAACTTTTAAGGAACCTCGTTGATGGTTCACTACTGTAGCCTCGTAATTTGTTAAAACTACTTACTATCATCATAATATACGGAGCTAGGACACTACCCAACTTAGAAAATGTAGACAAGGTTCCAAGCGCACCGTTTCTCACACAAGTAGGGTACAATTCACAGGTATGTAGATAGACGATTCCAAATGTACCAGTAATGCACAGTTTGCTCATGATAGACAATGCTGTTGTCGTCTATTGTAAATCTGAATAAGAAAATAAAATTGAATTTAAAAATCGGAAAATTTATACCAAACATTAGTTAAGGCATATTTTTAGATGTTTTTTCGGAAGAGAACGATAAAATTAAAAAAAAGAGACATTTCGGAATTAAAGTCAATAATTAAGAGATTAAAATTAAAATATGTGATAAAATCAAAACTTATAGAGCGTAAATAAAAGAAAACAAACTTTTCACCGATACATAAAACGTGATTTAAGAAAACGTCTGTTAAAATCGACATTGATGTAAATAAGCATCTATAAAACTATATTTACCAGACCAAAGTAATCTACTTTTAATAAACTTTAGACATTCTTAATAATTCAAGCCAAAGTTCAGTGTTTTTCTCAACAGAATAAGGAATTTTAAAATCCCACTCCACTTTTTTAGTCTTGTCAAATTCGCATTAAGAGATCTTCAATATATCTCTCTTTCGAAACAGTATTTTTCGAGAGTTTCTTTATAAAACAACTTTTTCACGGATTAGCTATAGTAGTTTGTTGTAAGAACTATTAAAAGTAGAAATTAATCAATTAATCAATTCCTGTTCCTACATTCAGATAATGTGTTCACCATCACAAAGGAAATACGATATCAAGCAAATTATTTCCATCAGTTCTGTTTCTGTTTTGGAACATGGAATTTAATGAATTTCACTGACACGAATTGGGCAGAGTATATTAAATTATATCGAATCAATTCCTAAGTCTACTGCGCTGAAAATTGGTTCATTGTGTCACGCTAGACATTTTTTCTCGTCAGAATCGATCTTGCACATTTATAATCTACTCTATTTACATTATTCGGACTATTGTCCTCATTTTTGTCGCCATATTTATTACAACATTTCGGTCGTTGTACGCTCGGTTTGGCCTTCTTCAGGTAGTTGGAATGTCGAACTGAACACTTTATTTCGCTCACTGGGGTAGACTCTTCTAGTTTCACGTGCCATGTTTAATGGATGTCAGTTATCAGTTATCTCCTGTTAATTGCCCTCTCCAAGTTCTCCACTGCCTTAACTGCCTTAATTCACACTCTTTGGGTCTTTTCACTGGATCTAACCAGTGTCTTTATCCACTGTGCCATGTGTTCTTGAGGACATCTGTGTATGAATTTCTGAAGAAGGCCGGAGTCTACAACGGTCGAAGCGTTGTAATAAATATGGTGACAAAGATGAGGACAATAGTCTGAATAATGTAAATAGTGTACATAATACCTCATCTCAGAAATATAGACAGTTATAATCTACTATTCGTCCATACATTGTATATTGATGTCACAACTTGTTTGGTTCTTCTGCCATGATTTTAGAAATACTTGATAAAATACTAAATACTAAATTTTATTCATGAAGTTTCAGTTTGTAGGTGGTTAGTGGTGGGATAAAAATGTAATCGAGACTACATTTTTGTAATTTATTTTATTTTAAACCAAATATCAAATTACACTATAAATGGAAAATAAAGAAAATAAAAAACAGTACCAGCCTACAATAATAAATACGAAAACTATAAATTTTGGCTGGAGGAAAAAATAGCTATATCTGAGATGAGGTATTATGATTATTTGCATTATTTAAATTATTCGGATTGTTATCCTCATCTTCATTGTCATATTCACAACGTTTTGGCTGTTCTACGCTCCGGCCTTCTTCAGGTGATTAAAATTTCGAACTGAACCCTTTATTTCGTCCACCGGAGCAGATTGGTCTAGTTCTAAGTGCCAGGGCACTTCTGGATGTCTCCGTTATTTCCCTTTTAACTCAACTCACTAAGTTTTTAGTTCATGACTGCTGTGGCCTGGTATTGAACTCACAACTATTTGGGTCTAACCACTGGATCTGACTAACGTCTTTATCTACTGGTCAATGAAGATGAGTATAACAATCCGAATAATGTAAATAATGCAAGGAAAAATAGCTATAATCACCTTCCCAGACAAACACAAATTACTAAATAAACGATTAGAACATAACTTAAAATGCAGATACGAAATAAACTCTTTCTACTTTACTTAAAAATCGAAAACTAAAAAAATGTAAAATGCTAGACATACAACGTAGATAACATAATATACTTTCGATAAAAAACGATTCTTTAAATTAAATGCAATAATAATAATCACAGCAATAATAATAATAAAGCAGAAACTGAAGGTTTTATCCTTGCTGCGCAGGACCAATGCTTGCTAACTAGGAATTATCAAGCACATATACTAAAATATTCTGTCAGCCCAAAATGCAGATTCTGTGATAAATATCCAGAAACGATTGATCATCTTGTATCAGGTTGCACGATGTTGGCACCCACTGAATATAAAACCCGACATGACAGAGTGGGCCAATATCTGCACTGGGAAATCTGCAACTTCTACGGGAAGGAAACTGAAATAAACTGGTATGAACACCACCAGATCCGGTTACGGAGATAGAACCTGTTACAATTCTATGGGACTACACAATACACACTGACAGAACAATCAAGGCCAACCGCCCAGATATTGTCATTAAAGACCACAAACAAAAACGTTGCCTCCTTATTGATATGGCAGTCCCTGCTGACTGCAATGTATCTTTGAAGATATTCAAAAAGCTGTCAAAATACAAGGACCTTGAAATAGAAATCTCAAAAATGTGGCATATGGGAACATCAACAATCCCTGTTGTAGTTGGAGCCCTAGGACTAGTTGGAAAAGATTGTAGTAGACTAAGGGATTCCTGGAAGTCCATGCCTCAAGGAGATACAAAAAATTGTTCTGACAAGTACAGCCTACACTTTACGAAGGGCTTTATCTATGTAATTTCTTCTTCTTTTTTGTCAGTGGAAAGTGTCATGATGCCATTTCTAACCTTAGGTCCCTGGGCGGGACCCGGAAAGAAATGTGTAAACGCCAGAAATCAAAGAATAATAATAATAATGATAATAAAACAGCAATAATAATAATAATAATAATAATAATAATAATAATAATAATAATAATAATAATAATGGGCAGCGCATAATAAAGTAACCAATAATAAATAATGAGTAAAATGTTACAAAAAACACCATAAAATAGTTAGCAATAACAGCATTCGGGTTTACAGTTATTCCTATCAAATAGTCTCTAGACATAACCCTTACCGCCCACCAAATAATAGTTCAGGCAATGCAATATATATTACTACACATAATGCACAACTGACTAGCATATATAAATAGACTAGCCAAAACGCAACACACATTGTCTGAAGATTGCGATCAAGCGCGATACAGAATGTCACTGATTGGTGTTGACCTCATTGTCTACCATATATATATATATATATATATATATATATATATATATATATATATATATATATATATATATATATATGTATATGTATAATGTGAACTCCAACTAGTGTGTATTGTCAAAAAAGCAAAGTCAACAGACTTACAAAATATTCTCCTGGTAAATTTATCAGACTAGACGATAGGTGCACAAGTTTGCGTATAGATAAATTTGTGGATTTAGAATCTTACTAAATATAAAGCAGTCCAATAGGTATTGAGGGCAGAGAAACCAGTAAAATAATCAGTGTCCAGTTCCGTATATAATATGCCAATAAGTTCAGTATAAAAAATCCGATGGTGAAATACATTTGAATAGCGATGGAGGCATTAGTCTTGTTTTTCAGTGACGAAATTTCAGCTCCTGTTAAATACAAGATTAATTTAAAATTAGTAAAATAGCAATTCATGATGAGCTATTCTGAAAATGATGCTAAATTTCGGAAAAAAGTTAAAAAAAATAATACTTTCATTTACTTCATAAACACTGAAAGGGGAGTGATTTTTAACAATCTGATCTCGCAACTTAATCGCCCATTGCAGTGAGCTACACCCAAATTCTGGTTTCAGACTAGATTAAACTTATCTTAGGTAACATTTACTATTTAATAGGGTGGTTTCATTTTTAAATGTGTAAATAGAAATATTGAAGTCCGATTAAGGTGCATATAAAGAGAACCTTTTTCAATTCTTCCCTCGTGCTCTGGCGCTCTAACAATCTCTCTATATCATTATATATATATATATATATATATATATATATATATATATATATATATATATATATATATATATATATATATAGGGAGTTATATATATACTTTTCAATATATACAAGTCCCTCATACATAAAATAGGGAGTTACTTTTGAATCAGCCAGTATATAAAAGTGAACATAGAAGTCAAAACTTAGAGGCGACAGTCTGTTTCATGCTAGATGCAATCGTCAGGCCACGAGTGCTGTTATTTTCCTCGGCTATTTATATATATACGCGTCAGTGGTGCATTGTGGGTAGTCTATTTTGACGGTTATTTTACCGGAAGTCGTTTATTTGTTTATTTATTTATTTGGGTTAAATTATTTTGCTTGTTTTTATTTATTTTTATTTTTTATTTTTATTTTTTTACTTTTATTTCTTGTCTTATATATTTATCTATTTATTAATCGGTGTTTTTATTAACGTAGTAAAAATTTGTTTATATCGCTTATTTAATAGTTTCGTTTTGGTTTGAGAAGATAATTAAAGCTATTTATTCAATTTTGTGGTTGGTTGTTGAAGTTTGTTCTAACTATTATTTTGGCGGGAACAGTTTTTAATTTGTTTATTACTTCATGTATTTATTTGGATTGATTATCTTTATTTGTTTTTTTCTAACGGTTAGCTTATCGGGATTAGTTTATTTATTTATTTGGATGAATTTAGGTCAATTTATTTTACTTATTATTTATTTGTTATACTGTATATTTTCTCTTTCGATTTTTAAGTAACGTAGTAATATTTTTATCGTTATATAACAGTTATAGCTATTTTTTTCGTCCGACTTTTGGTTTGATTTTTATAGTCTAACTAATATTTTGGTCATAATGGTTTGCTAATTTATTTATTATTTACTTTATTTGGGTTAATTGCTTTTTTTATTCTATTTCGTCTGTTCTAACAGGTGTGATTTGGTCATTTGTTTAGGTTAATTAATTTTGCTTATTTTATTGTTATTTTGTTTATTTATTTTTATTTTATTTTATTTTTTCCTTTTTCGATTTTTAAGTAACTTAGTAAAAATTTTTTTTCATGTCTGCATTTTGAGATGAGCTCGGATCTTTTATTTAATAATTTATTTTGGTATGGGAAAGTAATGGTATCTATTTTTTCTCCAAGCAAAGTTTGCAAGTTTTTGATTGGTTGTTGTAGGCTGATGAACTTTTCCTTATTTTCCAAGATATTTTTGGTCTGATGTACGTTTGTTTTTAATTTCCCAGATATACTTAGAAAGCATTGTACTGTTCGCATATTTACTATTTGTGAAAGATGTTTTGTGTGTATAATTTCTTTGTTTCCAGGGTCCTTCAGTTACTCCTATGTATACTTTTTCTTCATTATCTGGTGATTTTATCGTGGCTTAGTATATTACGTTGTTTTGTAAACAATTACCGTTTAAGGGACATCTGTTCTTTATTCTGCAGTTGCACGTGGGTTTAATTTGTTCGTGTGGTTTGTTTCGACGCAATAAGTGTGATTAAAGGGATTCTGAAGATTATTTTCGCCAATTTATTTTCGAATAAAGCTTTTTGTTCATGAGATATGCGTCTATTTTCCAACCAAGGCACATATCCTCAAAAAACCGATATATATATATATATATATATATATATATATATATATATACAACAAGCTGACTGGGACGCGTTCCGTGATTTCTTCCGCGATGTCCCCTGGGATGGTGTCTTTACGCTCCCCGTCCAAGAATGTTCTTCTGAAGTCTCGTCCTGGGTTAAAGCTGGAATCGACGCTTTCATCCCCTCAAGGAAATATAGGGTCAAGTCGCGCTCCTCCCCCTGGTTCTCCGCTGCTTGCTCAGCCGCCATCGCCCATAGGAACCACTACTTCCACCTATTCCGTAGCGACATGTCTGACTGCAATAGACGTCTCTTTGCTTCCGCCCGTAACGAGTGTAAGCGTGTCCTCAACGATGCTAAGTCACTATTTGCGGCTCGGATGAAGGAGCGTATTGCATCTCGCAAATTTGGCTCCAAAGATTATTGACGTCTCTGCAAGAGCGTATTGAACAATTGCAAACCCTCTATACCTCCTTTGTTCAACCAGTTCGAAGTCCTGACCTCCTCTGCCGACAAGGCTGAATGCTTTGCTCAGAAATTTTCATTCAACTCGATGCTCGACTCTTCCGGTGTTCCCATACCCGACTTCCCTCTTAGAACTGAGACCCTATTGAGTGGGTTACACATAACCGTTTCTTTGGTATTGGGCGTTATCTCCAATTTAGACCCCAACAAGGCTAGTGGTGGAGATGGGATACCAGCCATTGTCTTGAAGAAATGCGCGCCTGAACTGGCGCCCGCCCTTTCTAAACTATACAACTATTGCCTCAAGGAATCTTGTTTTCTTGACTGCTGGAAGTCCTCTTCGATTGTTCCTGTCTTCAAGAACTCTGGCGACCTGTCTGACCCTTCTAACTACCGTCCTATCAGTCTCCTACCTCTCTTCGGCGAAGTTTTTGAAGCCCTAATCAATACCAAGGTGTTTAACCACCTCACATCCCATGATCTGCTCTCAGACAAGCAATATGGCTTCCGCTTTGCCCGATCTACAGATGATGTGCTTACGGCCATCACTGAAACTGTCTACTGAGGTCTTCAAAATAACGGGGAAGCTCGTACCGTGGCCCTAGACATCTCCAAAGCATTTGATAGGGTTTGGCATGCCTGCCTTCTTCACAAGCTCCAGGGTTATGGCATTACGGGTCGATTATTGTTTGACCTAATACAATAATTCCTGTCAAACCGTGAATTGAAAGTCGTTCTCAACGGATTCTCCTCTAGTTCCTATCCCACGAACGCAGGTGTTTCTCAAGGCTCCATCCTAGGCCCCACTCTATTCCTTATCTCCATAAATGACCTTCCTGACACCATAAATTCCCAAGTTGGCAGCTACGCGGATGACACCACTATTTATTCCTGCCTCAAGAGCAAATCTAGTGTCACTGACAAAACTAACCTGGCCGTGCGCCTCGAAAGGACCTCCAACCGATTGTGAACTGGGGCAGGAATTGGCTGGTCAACTTTAATGCTTCAAAAACAAAACTGCTCTCTATTAATCCCCACAGAGATCCTTCCCTGACCTCCATTAGAATGTCTGACGCTCAACTTCTCGAGAGCAACTCTCTGCGGCTGCTCGGTCTCACGTTGACTGCTGACCTGAGATGGAACAAATACATTGAGTCAATTGCTTCGTCCACCGCAAAGAAAGTTGGCTCCCTGTGCCGCGCCAGGAAATTTTTCTCCCCGCAATCGATCTTCCAGATCTACAAATCAATAATTCGCTCTTGCATAGAGTATTGCTGCCATATATGGTCTGGTGCCCCTTCTGATTGCCTCGGGGTTCTTGACAAGCTCCAGAGGCGGATATGCAATATAATTGGCCCTGTTCTGGCATCTCGTCTACAGTCACTTTCTCACAGACGCGCTGTTGCCTCTCTCTGTCTGTTCTACAAATATTTTCATGGCAATTGCTCCGTGGAGCTGTATTCACTGGTTCCCAGATTTCATGAGTTCAAGCGCCCTACGAGGCTAGCATCCCGCTCTCACCCCTTCACTGTCGAAACTCCTAAATGTAGCTTCATACGCCAATAGCTTCATGTCTCGCACCTCTCACCTGTGGAACTCCCTTCCCTATTCCAGTTTCCCTGAGAGCTATAATCTCCAGCTATTCAAGTGTAATGTCAATCGACTTCTCCAGTTGCCTTGATCTATCCACTACCCTTCTCCTCATCCTTTCTTCTATCACTCCTATCTGATCTTGCTCTAAATTTTCTGTAACCCCTTGCGTCCAAGTGGCTTCCCGCCTTGCTTGGGGTGAAACGCTTAATATATATATATATATATATATATATATATAATGAAATGAACAATGTCCGGCAATTATTTTAAAACATTTTTATGTTTATACATTCTTTTTATAGATTTATAGATACAAAAATTTAAGTAAATGCTCTGTTTATAATAATATTCTGTCGGAGGACGCATATTTTCTATGAAAATTTCTCGGACATTCAGGCCGGTAAATGTCTTTAATACTGTTTATTATAAACAGAGCATTTACTTTAATATTTGTATCTATAAAAAGAATGTATAAACATAAAAATGTCTTTATATATATATATATATATATATATATATATATATATATATGTGTGTGTGTGTGTGTGTGTGTTTCTGTGTATACATTTTATTACTTTAATCGTTAAATTTAATGGTTACACATGTTTGAATAGACATTACTGTTTTTACACAGTGTAAAATTATCTCTACCAGTTTCGGCATTCGAGAGTTTAATAAACAAAATGTGCCTTTGGGCAAGGTGCATACCTACGTATATAAAGGGGAAATAATATATATATATATATATATATATATATATATATATATATATATATATGTGTGTGTGTGTGTGTGCGCGCGCGTGTGTGAATAAAGAGTAGATGAACTGAATAGATAATCAAATAGGTTAGAATTAGAACAGACCAGAAAAAAACTTATAAACATACAAATACTTACTGATTAGAAAGCCAACCACAAGATAACATTGCGACCAAGTAACCAGCAAAAAATACGGCATAAATTTGATGGGCGAGCCATTCCTTGCCACAAACTAAATTAAACTGGAAAAAAATGAAATATTAAAATATTACTCAAATTAACCAGTATAAATTGAGTTTTTATGAAATTTGGAAACTGGTTTACGAATGGATTCATTTAAAAGTAAAACGATATGTTTTAGAACTTAGATTAAAATGATCACTACATACAACTGGGAAGTATAGATTTGATAGGTGTAAACAATTAAAAGAATAATTGCCAAAACGTATGTTGTTCAGCTTTTCTAATTCTTGATGGCTCTTTCTAATTTTAAGTGTAAATGTCCTTTATTTTTTGCATTTTCGCTAAAACGTGTTCACGTATTCAGTCTATGAGATTTTCAGCATCCTTTTCTATTGCTTCAAGTATCTTCTTCATCTGTGAAGAGATCGCCCAACATTCACTGACATGTAAGAGGACTGATATTGTTACATGGCAATTTAGTACGCTTTTCTCTTCTTTCTAACGAAATGTTCTAGTTTCTTAATACTTTGCTTAGCATTTGAAAGGAATTTTTGGCTATTCCATTCGGTATCGAAATTTCTGTTCTCTGTTAGAAAGCTTTCGAAATATTTATATTTTCGTACTTGCTTGATTTTAGTGTTTTCAATTCGTAGTTCGTATCTTAGGCTGTTCTCTTCGATGACAACCATGCATTTCTTATAATTATTGTTGTCTTTTCTTCTCACTCTCTTTCGCTACTTCCTGTAGGTACTTCTGTTATTACCTTTCTGCATTTTCTATCAATACTGTGTCATCTTCATATCTTATGTTGTTAAAATTGTGGCCATCACAAATGATTCCTTATAAGACTTCTAATTCGTTATGTGTCTCCTCGTTGTAATGGTTGAATAAATACGAGAAGACATACCATTATCCTACGTCCCTTTTTGTATTTACTGAATTTATTCTGTATCCATATGCATTTGGCTTGCTCCCAGTATAGATGTAACATGGCGTTGGCACTGATTCGACGTTTAGTTTTCTGAGAATGCAAAATGGTGATCTGAGGTGATTAAAAATTAGAATTAAGCGCAAAAAATCCCAGAGGGATATTTTAAAAATTAGGAGGAATTTACGAAAAAAAAAGGAAAATTAAAGATAAATTAAATATATAAAATTATGTTAATGAGAGAACCAGAGAGAATTGGACCCCGAACAAATTTAGTGAAATTTTATTAAATTTGGAATTTTTCATAGGTAATCTACTTTAAGGGAAAATATTTAGTTAGATTTCCGAGCTGATCTGAGAAGGATAAGTCTTAATACTACGATGCTATGCACAAAAGGTGATTCTCAATAAAAGTTGGAGAAATAGTCTTTTTGACAAGGGCCATATGAACAATAAAACTGCTGAGATAATACTGGTAAAGGGTAAAATCTTTACATAAATCAATGTCAAATTGGGATGGGGTGCCAGGGAGGGGTCTTTTATTTGGCTACCATAGTCGTCGGGAGATCTCAAAGCAAAATGCTAAGGAAATCCACATCGCGCAAAGACAAGGGCACACACAAATTCTTTGGACGGAACGAATACATATACAAAGAAAACGATAGTGTTGCAGACACGCTGCGAGGTGCGAAGGTAACTGCTACTACAATTTTCATAGCAACCATAGGGAAAATTGAAGAGGAAGGATAACAAAAGCTGCTATAATTTGGTGGAAGCGAAACAGGAAATCAAAACCTTCAAAATATTCGAAATTACTATTTTGCTACTTAGAGTGTAGATGAAGAATATTCGCGTAATATTCATCGTCAATAAATTATTGTTAAGTTTTTTGAAGTCGCTTGTGTGGAAGAGATCTTTCTCCAAGTTCTGACGTTCAAGGACCGACTTTGATATCACGCGAGAAACACATTATCACGCGAGAAAGGCATTATCACGCGAGAAACACATTATCACGTACCCCGGAGGAGTTTAGTAACTCCTTTGTGGGATACACAACAAAGAAATAGGCAATCGCCATCGAAAAACGGGGTTCACTTCCGGGTGTTTGAAATGGACCGGAACAAACGACAAACATGTATTTCTGTGATTAGGCTTCGGATCTGTTTATGATTCCATTATACAAGAGAGAGTCGAAAAGTTCATAGGTTGACTATGTAGTGGTAATACTAGTGCTGTGAAATCATGCATGCGTTAATTTCAACTCAATAACTGCATCGATTATTTCCAGGTAAACTGACATTTGACTGCTCAAAGAAAACTTCAAATGTAACTAGTATTGACTTTTTAAAATAGACAAAATTCGGCATCGTGGTGTTATCAAGTATCTGGAGGACATTTATGCTGAAGTGTTTGCTACATTAGTAGCTGGCACTCCAGCCACTAATGTAGCAACCAAACAGTACAAAAGTGGTTAGCTGAATTTAGGAAGGGAAAGGAGAATCTTGAAGATGATCCAAAATCTGAACGTCCTGCAAATGTCATCATCGAGGAAAACATTGACCACGTTCACCACGTGATGATGGATGACAGGCGATTGGCTATATAATACACAATGAACTTGGCATGATGGAGTATTCCTCTCGATAGGTTCCAAGTCTTCTGATACTTCAACAAAAGTACACTGGTTTCCTTGCTCATTTCTTAACCATGAGTGTTGGGTTCATTGCCATGAGCCAGGGAGAACAAGATAATACATGAAGTGGAAACAACCCTCCTCCCCTGCTTCAAAGAAGGTTAATGTCGTTTAATCTGCAGGGAAGTTGATGGCCTCAGATTTTTGGGATGCAGAAGGAATTGTATTCATTGATTATCTTCAAAAGGGTCACATCATCAGTGGAGAGTGCTATGACAACTTGCTGAGACAAGGTTATCAAAGACCAAACGCTCTGGAAGACGGACGAAAGAGGTGTTACTTCATCTGGACAATAGTCCAGCACATAAGTCCTTCATTTCAATGGCTCTGTTCGTGATTTTGGCTTTGAACTAATTGATCACGAACCTCATTCTTTTGAATGGTCTCATCTATCATCTGTTTCGTTCCATAAAAAACATATCGCAGTGATAATGACGTTATATCTACTGCTGGTGACTTTTTTTTAGCCCAGCAGGATGGCAGATTTATCACCAATGGAATCCAAGCAGTGCAACACCGATGGAAGAAGTGTATGCATAGCAAGGGGGATAATGTTGAAAAAGAAACCTCAGTTGGTCATATCCCGTGAGATTACCTTGGTCAGCCTATGAACTTTTCAGCCGATCCTTGTATAGGTTCTGGATTATTCGCAAATAAATCAAGTTAGCCCATCAGTCCAATCAATTCTTTGTGACATATTTTATCAAATGCTTTTGCATATTCTATAATTCACAGGTACATATCATTTTGCCTTTGTATTATTCTTTCTGATTATAAATATCACTTTGCTTTTCCAAGTGTCTTTAACGAAACATTGACAAACTCATTTTTTCTTTAACTGACTTTTCAAATAATTAGATCAATGTTTTTGAAACTCATAGTAAGTAGGTATTTTTTTAAAATAGGAAAATTAGCACAAAGCGTAAAAAGGAGAAAAGGGCAGAGTTGGTTATCCTTATCAAGTTATATGACTTAACTAGTCACAATCGCATCTCGCTTTAGAAAGAGTATTCTAAATAAATAATCTCGGGGTTTTTCATTTTTAGGATTCTGCCTTTTAGCTTTCTGCTAAAACTTGACACGGTATAGTCTAAAAAGAATGAGGAAATGAGACAGAAAAATAGAAATTTTAAACGACGAGTTTATACACTTCAGTTAAAATCGTCAGAAATGGCAAATGGAAATAAAAACAAATTTGTAAATTATTTTACCTGTGCTTTACTCCCTGTAACTCAAATACCGTGGCGATATACAAAAAATGTAGTATAAATATTTGGTAACGTCCACATCCGCCTATAGCATTTATAACTTCTTCATAGTTCATGTTTTTCTTGATATTCCCTTATCTTTCGAGCTGAAAATCATAAATACGGTGCCTTCGCCTTTGTTTCTTAATTTAATAAATACAGATATCGTATTATTCTGATGTGTACACGTAGCCTTTCGTTAATTAAGTATATACATACATACATATATATATATATATATATATATATATATATATATATATATATATATATATATATATATAATTCAAAGTCTAATTGCTTCAACCAATCAGCTTGTGCCTATGACGTAAATATCCGCTGCAAAATCATTAAATTTGATGGACATATCATGGTCTAGTGCTAAACAAACCTTAGTGCCACATTTCGCGACCAAATGCAATTGTATGAAATTTGACCCACATATTAATAAAATCTATCTATAAGCATAAGATACATTAACTTCATTAAGTTTTATATGTTAATATCAAAATCTTAATGATAATTACAACCGCAAACTGTCTGTTACAACAGTTTAGGTCAAGACTCACATCTCTTGCATGTAGCTTCACCGGTACGTTTACCCACAATGTTATCAACGCATTTTTCACGTACAGTAGCAGAATTAGAACAACGTTGAAGTGCCTGTAACCGTCACTAAATAAAGCATAAATTCTTCATTGGTCGCATTGTTATTTTCAAGTGATTCAGAATGCACGGAATAATATAAGAGAGACGTGACTAAAGAAGAAGAAGAAGAAGAAGACGAAGAAGACGACGATATGATGAAGTAATGAGAACACGAAGCAAATGTAATAAAAGATTAAACTGAAAGGGCGAAAAAAACAACAAAAAAAAAAACAACAGTGGCATTTATGAATAAAAGTACAATTGTGTTTATTTATTTAAAAAAAAAAAATAAAACTGGGTATGTGTAAAAAAACGAAGACGTTACTTCTTTTTTCTCCAAATCGGAAAAACTTTAAAAATATTTAAAAATATTAAAATGAAATAACTTGTTTTTATATACCCTCTGTTTCATTAAAAAAACAGAAACAAAAAAAAAAAACACATTGTACTTTTAATTAATAATTTATCAGTTTTTTAATATTTATTACGATTCAAACAAGTTAGGTGTCATAAATTAAATGCCACGTTAAGAGAAATGCGGTTCGTTTTTCTTTTAAAGTTTTAACAATGTAAAAAATGCAATGACTTTTTAAATTATTTTTTCACGTAGTTGAAATTTTTATTAGCAAAGTAGTAGACTAAGAATTAAAACTCCGATAAAATTAATTTCACTTTAAAAACTGAAATTAATGTTATCATAGTTTTAATTCTTAGTCTATTTTGCTTAATAAAACTTCATCTATCGAAACAAAAAATAAAACATTGCATTGTTTTAATACCGTGAAAATTTGTAAATTGAAAAACTGAAAAAAATGCCCATTTTTGGATTTAAATGAAATTTCTACACTTAAAAATATATATATTAATTTTCAATTTTCTTTTAAATTTCCGTTCGATATTTCCGAAAAAATTGGAATGCATGTAATATCCATAAAGCATCAGAATTATTTCAATTTATTTATCTATTTTATAATTTATGAAAATTAACGATTTTATATCCGTATTAAAGCTAGTACTATGATAAGATAAAAAAAAAATATTGTTTCACTTATTTATTTAATTTTTTTCACAGACATGAAAAATCAAAATCAAAGAACTGACGCCGAAGTCTGGACTTCTCACATAGGTGTGAAATAACTGTGGATTCACTAAATTCAACAAATCCAACCCCACATCAAGCTCTTTAAAAATATTTAATTTTTTTCACACGTTTTGCTCACGTCTTGTAAGTGGGGTTTATCCCCACCAGCTGACAGTGCATTTTGGAGACAAGTTCTTTTTTTATTTATTTCTGGCTGACTAGCTTTGAGCCAGCCATATCATGGACAAATTGGCTTCATTTGTACATTATCTGCTTCTTTACTGCTGCTTCTTTTGCAAAAATTATTAAAATTATGCTATTGTTTTTTTTTCTTTTCTGAACTCAACGCGGACCAAAAGTGCTGCCAGAAGCGAACCGTCCTATCCGACCTCCCTTGTTCCACCACTGCAAAATAATTTAAGCACCCTTGTATACTAGCTGGTTTCGATCTCCACTTGCAGAAAACAACTCATGCGATGACGCATCTGGGCCGAATAGTTAAAGAGGCAGTGTAATTGCTGCAACCATAGGGCACAAACATGATTCAACACAAACAAAACATGATTCAAATAGTTGATAGTATCTCAGAACATGATTCACATAAACAAAATATGATTCAAATAGTTGATAGTATCTCAGATATCAACTATCTGAGATACTATCAACTATTTGACAGTGCTTGTACTTAAAATAAAAGGAAAGCCTTTCAATGTATTCATTATAGTTGTACGAGTATATGTACCGACAGCATAGTAGAATAAATTGAACTATTTTACCTTACGCTAGGCAACACCAAAATCTAATTCATGATTGTTGAGATGGTTACTAATTTAATTTTGGGGGCGGCGTGGCGGGGTGACACAGTAGTAAGGACTTACCTGAAATACGTGAATTTCAAACAATATTCTTAATTCAAGTTTCTAATTATTAGCTATGAAACTGTTTGGCTCTGATCGAAAATTGAACTTGAGAAAGCCAAGGCAAGAAGTTAATTGGAATTTAAAATAGTAATATTCTTTAAAATTTTAACTAAGTTAAAAATTATCTATCTATCTATCTATCTATCTATCTATCTATCTATCTATCTATCTATCTATCTATCTATCTATCTATCTACGCCCTAAGAAAGCAATCAATTATATAACGGCGTGGAGAGGGTAAGCTCTATTAGAATTAACTCCTTGCTCAATAAGGTTGTACATGTGCGACTGTTAACAAAAACAGAAGCGTAAAGGAGTCGAACTCCTTGAAATTGTTCCCTTGCACGGTAAGTGATGACACGTCCGACAGTTGTCACTGGACTGTCATCCGAAGTTAAAAAATATCTATCTATCTATCTATCTATCTATCTATCTATCTATCTATCTGTGTGCATGTGTTGGGGGAGAGGTGTGCCATGTATGCTATTGTCGGATGATCGGAACTCTCACTCCAATCTTTTGCGAGTGAGGAAAGTTTTTTGCAAAGCTACAGGATGAAAAATAAAACCTATGAAAAGGCAGAAGAAATCTTGACGTGTCACGAGCCAGCTAACTAGAAGCGATATCTCAATAAAATCACCGCGGAGAGAGAATGCAACAGGAAACCACTTCGGTATCAATCCTAAGAAAGCAATCAAATTATATAACGATGTGGAGAGAGTAAGCTCTATTAGAGTTAACTCCTCGCTCCATAAGGTTGTACATGTCACGAGACTTTTATCTAGCGACTGTTAGCAAAAAGATGAAGCGTAAAGGAGTCGAACTCCTTGAAATTGTTCCCTCGCACGGTATACGATGACGTCCGACAGGACTGTCATCGAGCGAATGCTAGCATCAAACAAAAATAACTGTCGGGACACGGAATGTCAGAACGCTAAATCAATGTGGCAAATTAGAAAATATAAATAATTTAAATGCTAATATTTTATTCATATCCAAAACAAAGTAGCCAAACAATGGTTTTTTCAGTGACAAATACAGGATCATATATGCAGGCATAGAGAAAAATAAAAGAGGCATATTAGACCAATATTAGACCAAGACATATTAGATACATATTAGAACAAGACATGAAGAAAAGTGTTCTGAGATACTATCAACTATTTGACAGAATGCTTGTACTGACAGAACAACAGAATAAATTGAACTATTTTACTGTACGCTAGGCAACACCAAAACCTAATTCAAATCGTAAGAAATTACAATCATCATCGGTGACCTGAATGCTAAAGTAAGCGAGGAGAGTTATGGTGAAATAGTTGGCAAGCTCAGAAACACCCAAATTGTATATGAACATGGAGTAGCACATAAGGAGAAATGAAAAACCAAATCGACTATATAACTATCAATAAGTGATTCAGAAATGCAGTTTTACACTGCAAAATATACCTAAATGCCGACTATGGAAGCTACCACCTTCCTGGAATATTTGCAACATTTATGGAAAGTGATATGAACATCGCCCAGACCTGATTACAGCCATAGGACCTTTACGTTTTATGGGACTTTAGAATATACACAGACAGAACAGTCAAAGTTAATTGCTCACACATAGTGATCAAAAATCACAAAACAGAGTGATATTTTTATTGACATAGCAGTTCCTGTAGACTGTAATGTAGATTTACAACCTGAAGTGGGAGTCTCCTAAAAGTAGCATATGAAGACATAAATAATTCCAGTTGTAATTAGGATCCTACGTTTGATTAGAAAATGTTCTGATTGACTCATACAGATCCCTGGAAGCCCATGCCTTAAAGAAAAAAAAAATCTTCTCACAAACAGCTCATGCCCTGCGAAGGTCTTTATGTAAAATGTGTATGTTTTTAGGTTATTTTATTTTTTTACACAGATGTACAAAAATTATGACACAATAAGCCTTTTCATTTGCCCGTACCAAACAAGATGATGTAGACAAACCTCTTACCCGTCAGTGGTTACGTAGTGCAGGGTTAAAAGCTGAAACTGAAGGTTTTATTTTTGTTGCACAGTACTAATACTTGTTAACTAGAAATTACCATGCACATATACTAAAAATCATGCTAACTTAAAGTGTAGATACTGATTCTAGAAACAATTAACCATTTTGTATCAAGTTGCACACTGTTAGCACCCAATGAATATAAAACTCGACATGATAGAGTGGGCCAATATCTGCACTGAAAGATATCCAACTTTTACTGGAAGGAAATTGCAAGAAACTGGTATGACCATCACCCAGACTCGGAAAAAGATAGGACTTGTAACAATTTTATGGGTCGTTACAATACACACTGACAGAACAATCAAAGCTAATCACACAGACATCGTGATCAAAGACCACAAAAACAGAATATGCTTTCTTATTAACATGACAGCCCCTGCAGATTGTAATGTATCTTTGAAGATATTCAAAAAACTATCAAAATAGAAGAATCTTGAATTGAAAATCTAAAAATATGGCACATGAAGACATCAATAATTCTAATAATTTGGAGCCCTCAGATTGATTGAAAGATTTTCATATCTCATTAAAGCGATTCCTGGTAGTCCATGACTTAAAAGAAATACAGAATACTGTATCCACAAGTACAGCCCATACATTACGAAGAGCTTAATCTATTTATTTGTGTGTGATGTCAGTCACTTTTTCTTTACAAACATGTCCAGTGGAAAATTTCTTACCTTAGGTATCTCGTTGGGACCCAAAAGAAAATAATGTTTATTATGAATGACTTGATCAATATTTTGCTTGGCAATTAAATGTTTGCATATTGTCTTAAGGTGCAAACATAAGGAGAATAATTTATTTTAATGGAAATAGTATATCAATTCTACCTGACTGCCTATGCTCAAAAGGCTAAGAGCCGAATCAAGCCTAATGGAGCCGTTGATATTAAACTCATAGTGAAAGCCTCATGATCGCAATTACTCTCATTTCTGGCTGTTATTTTAAAACTGAAACATGATAAAAATCACACGCTAAGTATGATTTTTAGATCTGAATTTCATCAAACTTGATTCAAAATACAAGTCAATGTTTATATCACTCAGAAATCATCGATTTTGGTAGCTGAAGGCGCTACTCTACTTAAAATCATAATTTTACGGTATTAATAGTATATCAATTACAATAATTTCTTTTTATTCTCAACACATTTTTGCAAACCTGGCGTTAATTTCAACATAAAGGTCTTGAGCATAACCAACATAGAACAGTTTTTTCGACTGCTAGTTTTTAAAATCCAGCCGCTACAGTATTATACACATTTCTCATTTTTGAAAAAAAAACGATGATTTTTAAGTTTCATTCTATTGTGTATATCTATAAGAACCCTATCGATAGAAGCTAATTTTAGTACGGTAATGGGTGTGTTGCTCCAGTCTTTCAAATTGAATTCGTCTGTATATTTTGAAATTTTGACTTTCTCCCTGTCACCAGACACTGTTGCAAGTGGGAATTTCTCATCAACTAAGTAGTCCAAAATGGTATCAGGAATTATACTAAAGTTTTACATATGAAAATTGGGATCAGAGAGTAGAATAAATATTGAATACTACCAATCATATATATAGGGTAGATGCCGGTGCAAATTATGCATGTATCACATTCACAAACCTGAAATATTCTGTAATTATCAGGTTCTAAATTTAGCCATTTTCTGTTGCTTACAATGAAGTTCAGCCGAAACTTCTACTCTTATAAAAATGTTAAAAAAAGAAATCCGAAACAATAATTAATAGTCGAAACTGTAGAGTCATCATGTTGACATAACTTGGCTGTGATTTAAATTAGAAATATTAGGTTGGTGCAAAAATAATGACGTAATAATGTCGTTTTTTGACGTATTTTCTAACGTCAAAAAGCGACATTATTACGTCATTATTTTTGCACCAACCTAATATTAACACATTATATATTTTAGGCATTCCTCGTCACTGTAGTCAGGCATGAAGTTCGATAGTAAGCCGAAATTAGAAAGAAGGATGTTTAATTAAAATGTTTTTTAGTAAGCAAATTGTGATTCTATCTATGAGAAACATACATGAGATATATATCAAAGAGACTTACATCAATAGTGGTCGTTGTTTGAAATATTGATTTGTTATAAACCGAAGAAGTACAAGTATAAAATTAAGGTGTCTTAAAGATGGTAGCTACTTTAAACTTGTAGTGGATCAAAGAAGGATGCGTGAATATTTAAGATTGTGCTGCAAATAAAATATGCAATATCCACAAACATAAATTATAAGAAATGGCCAAATGGCAACGATATTCAATCACGACAAAAAATACATGTTTGAAACAATAGATTAAATTTTATATACACAATTTATAATTTCTTTGTTTGTAATAATGTGTGAAAAGGTATAGAAGAAAAATTCTTTGCAGTTTCGGAAATGTTCAATGTCTAAAAGTTGTCTGCCTTTGATTGAATGGTTGAATTTAACTTAGACAAAAGATTTTTCTATGAAAGTTATTAAGTGAAAAAGTTTACTGTATGAATTTTTCTAATCTCTCATAAAGAAAATTTGTTTCTTTGGCGGTAATTTCGACACATAATTCCCGTGTGTATCTTTGCGCGTGTGAGTGTCAAAATGCGACGAAAATTCGTTGCTGTTTCTATTTATAGTTTTTTAACAAAAAAAAAAAAAAAGAAAAAATCGGCTCCACCGGTTTGGTAGCTTGTTACGAATTTTTCTGAGAAATGCGTAGGTTATGTTGTATTTTTTTTATTTTTTAGCTAATAGGATTTCTTGAAACATTTAAATTAGGGAGAATTTGAGAAAAAAAAATTATGCCAATTGAGCCTATTTTTGCACAAATTTTGACTGTTTTGTTAAGGAAATTTCTCGAAGCTTATTTTTATTTAACAACCAATGAAATTCAAGAAAATGTTTGAAAATTGAAATGAGGGTTACTAAAAACTGGTTTCTCACATACTATTGTTTTATGTATGCGTTCTTTAATGAGCTTTGCGTAAGTTTCACTTTGAACTTCGTAGATGTCATTTATCAAATAAACAATAAAATATATTCATCAGAAAAATTAACAAATATTATCTTCTTATAATTTTTTGGTCATTTTTATTATTTTTATGAAGTTCGCTCATTTTCACAAAACTGGTGAATTTTACTGGAAATTGAGTGACTGCAAATCTCATTACTTCTCAAACTTTTTTCTCCAGTCTTGTTCCTTTTAATCATTCGCAATATTGGTCGGAAAAAGCCTGCATGTTATAAGTGAGAAATATATGACTGTAAAATTGACTTCTTTTAATTTTCTTTTTGCTGTTCAGGTATAAATTGAATACGGAAGGCACACATGGAGCCATAGTTCGAGAAAACTCCAGACACTTTTAGAAATAGGATTTTTATGCAAGAAACGAGAACTGAATATGCAAATAAAACTCGTTTCAAATACTCAAGTTTGATAAAAGTGATGGTTTATTTTCTCAGCTTTAAATTTATTCGGAAGAGGAAGAATTACGTCATCACACTGTAATTCGTCTGCAAAAATGTACTTTGGAACGTAATTCAGAATGTTGTTTAGTCTGTTATTTAATGAAGAAATACAGCATATCAGAAAATTAATGGATTAAAAACGTACAAAAACATGTTTCAAGATATGGTGCAAATATTTTACCTTAATGTTGTCTTTAAAACCTTTCATTATTATGATGATATTTTAGATAAAAACATTTATCTTTTAACTTTACATTCTGTAATTATAATTTTTAATAATATATATTTAGATAATATCGTGTTATGAAAATCCAGTAATGTTCAAAACTTTTGCTGAATTGTAAGAATGACACACAGTGTACTATAGTTTATAGTAAAATGTCCTGTACATTGATAATACAAATATTTCTTCAAATTACTTCATTAGTTTCTATAAATAAATAACGAATAAAAGAGGCTAATAATGTGAGTCACAGTGAATGGGAAACGATTGAGAAGTATGTCTAATTAGCCTAACTGTATTCCTTTGAAACTATTTTGACGAGGTATTCGAAATATTTTTTATTTCGTCGTTTTATGGGAAAATGAATCCTCTACGAATTTTAAGTTGAGAATGGAGAATAACATGATTTTTCGAAAGAATCGACGTTTTCGCAAAACCATTTCCTCTCAATCATAGTTCATTTTCTTGTACTTGGACCTATTTGATAAATAGGTGTATTTACCGCCATCTTTCTCTTCTTGTCTATACCATTCTTATATTTATATATGAATGACTTTCTTTCATTTACGATAATGAATTACTTTTTTTTATTAATCCATCACTAAAATCTTCATTCGCGTAATAAATGTTGCTTAATACATTGGTTTAATTCTATGAATATTTAAAAACGATTAAAAAATAATGTAAAAGAAACTCATAAATATTTGTCCTATTCAAAATACATGTAAAATAAATACGACAAAATGTTTTCTGTATTTCTTCATCTTGCATTTTATAGTTATTTATTCTAACATTTATGTTTTACTCGTTTTATTTATTTATGTTTTATTTTCTTTGATCCTCAAAAGGAGGATTTATTTTATGACTTTTATAAAAAGATTTCAATATTAAATAATCCCGTTAAACAAACCAACAGATTTATTGTCATTAATCCCGTATCGTAAATAGAAAAAAGAAAACATTCAAACTAACCGCTTAATTTTTATATTATAAATGTTCTAAGAAAACGCTAAGCAGATAAAAAAAAGAGTTATAATATGAATGAATATAAAATTAATCTTCCTTTAATTTCCTACGTTTTTTACAGAAAGTGTGGTCATCAGTAAGCGGAAATACCGAAGATGCGAATTAGAACTTATAGATGTCAACACCTCGCACAAAAGTACAGAAGTTTAAAAATCTAAGAGATTTTTTAATAGATGATGGAAAATGCAACACCGAAATAGGAACATGCATTGGGCAAGCAGAAAAGCTTAATCCTCCACATGGAATATTGAAGACTAGAATGATAGGGGAAGTGTTGAAAAACAGAAAGAAAATTGTTTAAAACAAAGAAAAATATGCTGGATTGCTATGCGATACCCAACTTATATAGTAGTGTATGCTGGGAAATCTGCTTATAGATGAATAGAAAAAAGGCAACAAAAATGTGGTTCTGCAGAAGGATACTGAGAATTCTATGGATGAATCGAGTAGGCAACAAAGAAGATTTAAAGTAAATGGCAAAAAAAAGAACACTTATGAAGAGACAGCTGAAATTTCTTGGACACATGATAAGGAAGATGGGTGGGAAAACTAAATCCTCGGGGGAATATTGAGGACACGCGAGACAAAGGGGAGACTGACGAGCTTGTGTGAATTGATGATGGAACAGAGAACGGGAGCCTTATCAAAACTAGAAAAACTGCTAACGGACACAAGGAATAGGAAGTTTTGGCGAGCCATTATCAGCCATGTTCTGAATGGATGTGGAACAATAGAAGAAGAAGAAGAAGAAGAAGAAGAAGAAGAAGAAGAAGAAGAAGAAGAAGAAGCTCTTGGACGACGTCGAGATTCAATTTAACGCTGTCGGTGAAGCTAGCTTTCGAGCAAATGAAATTCGTTTTATTTATTTGTTTTTTTACATACAACGTGTGAAAGCATGTGCGATACCCTGCTCTCATCAGCCGTCAACCAGGGTAGGTAACATAGCTTCGGTGGCTAAGGCGGTACTGCCACCCCTGGCGCCATCAGCAGCTTTTGCCACCGGACATGGTATTGATTTTTTTTTTGTGTGTAGACGTGTCAATCTCTTGAGATTTTTTACAACTGCAAGCCAGATTTTCAACGTTGTGTTAAAACGTTTCCTTTTGATCGTTAACCAATACACAACGCGCTCGTAGCAACCATTATCAATGACTTAGAATGGAAAGTAAACAGATGTGTTTCACGTGAGAAGAAGCATTGTATTGCGAGCATGGTTTTAATTAACTTTATTTTGGAACTTGATCAGATCCAACTCGATGCCTGTTGAGCTGTGGTCTGAAGACACTGTGAAGCATTGTTTAGGCTCCTGCCTGTGATGCCCACCTTCAAAACGAAGGCAATAATTGGCCATCGAAGGAATCCAAGGCAGCCGACCTCAATAGGTAGTACATGACATGTCTACCCTTTTCCACGCAGTTGGATCGCAGCAATTCGTAGCAGTTTTCTTTCGCTCGTGCCTACCCCCTCTGTTTTCCCATATAACCGATAATTCCACTAGGAGGACACACTTCTTGAATGAAACAGCGCTAGCGCGTGGGTTTGTCTGAATGAAATTGTAGAGGTGTTCTAAGACCAACTAACACCTTCCAATCACGGGCTCCACTCAGTAGCGTCATGTTGGGAGTTATTTGGGTCTTCCGCACAGGGCGTTCACCTTCCTTAGGTTCTCTGACCGTTACAGGCTGTTTGTTGGCTTCTTCAGACTGTGTACTAAGTCTAAGACCAAATACAGCACTTTTTTTCTTATGACGCTACGTGTACATCTGCAATGATTGTGGGCATGCAGAGAGTACGTGACATAAAGTGCCTCGATCGCTTTGACATAATTCGTGTCAGTCTATATCCATAGCTTAAGGTTGGTGGCATTTAGTAAGTCGTTACCTTTATAGATACACATATTTAAGTAAATGCTCTGTTTGAAGTAAAAAAATAAGTATTAACTATATTTACTGGTGTGAATGTCATATAGAACAGTAATTGGACTTTGCTAACCAGATGCTTCCGCTGTAGCTAAATGCTATAGCACGTCCGGCTATATGACGATTTCGTATAGGATACAGGTTCGATTCCTGTCGGAGGGCATATTTTTCTATGAAATTTCTCGTACATTCAGGCCGGTAAATGTAGTTAATACTGTTTATTATAAACAGAATATTTACTTATTTGAGCAGAGCATTAATGGTCGTATTTATTAAAATAAAGCATAAACAGAATATAATAATAATAATCGACTCTAGCGTCGAGATTCGACGTATGAGGGTCAAGCAGATCAGTTTCCAGGAAACCGACAGCCCAACACCGGCACATGAGATTTGATTATAGTGGTGAAGGCCTCGTGCAGGACCATCCATACTTTTTGGAGAGACGAATACAGAGACCTGGTGCACCGAATGCCACAAGGTTCCCAAACGACCCTCCGCAGGTTTTGAATTCAGAGTTGTCCTTCTCCTAGACCAGTTGCCATCCAAGGCTATAGAACCCAGTCTGTCCTGCTATTTTACCCATAACTGGAGGGAGAAGAAGAGGATTCATACCTTTCCCACGGGTATTAGCTTGTAAGGGAATGTAATGGATTCGACTGGAATTCGAACTCGGCTCTCCGATTCCTCAGAATATATATATATATATATATATATATATATATATATATATATATATATATATATATATATATATATGGTGCATTGTTGTATAAATTACGAAAAAATGAAAATAACACTTACAGGTCATTTTAACAGTTATATTTGCTAAAATTACACAAAACTATCTTGAAATAGTATAGAGCAAATTTATTCAATAAAATCGTCATTGGCTTCAATCACGACCTCCAAACGACTTCGAAATCTCTTGAAACTCTTCTGGACGGTCTCTTTGTTGAACTTGGTGTCTGCTGCCATAATTCTTGAATTCACTTCATCTTTGGTGTTACAAGTTTTGTTGGCCTCTCGTTCAACTGCTTCCCACACATAATAATCAATGGGGTTGTAGTATGAGAAGTTAGGTGGCCAGATGTAATGGGTGATGTGGTCGCAAAAATTGTCTGACAGCCATGACTGGGATCTCTTGAATGTGTGGCATGGGGCAGAACCCTGATGCCAGACATAGAGTTTCTACGGTTACTCTGTTAACCCACGGCAGCACTACCTCTTCAAGACACTTAATGTAAGCCCCCGTGTTGAGTTTAAGGCCCTCACCAACAAATTTGGGAATTCTTTTCTTATCAGAACGATCAAAGTTAGTTTTCCCATCTGCCGTGCCTTCGTAATCAACGGTAGACTCATCTAACACTTTGTTAATTATCTGCACTGTCCTAGATTGACACTCTGCAATATTCGCATTTGAGCCTCCGGCGCGGATGTCAAACCGTGTATCGAGATGTATTGCATCATGGTGCTCTTTTTCTCACAGACTGTGCCCAACTGATGTAGTGTGCCCTCGATAAAATAAACAACGCGCATGCGCGAAATTAAAAATATAAAATGGCTACAATTTTACCCTTTGCACCTTATATATATGTTTTCATTTTAAAATAAGAACAGGTAATCTCTCTTTAATGAAAAAAAAGTTTGTTTTTTATTTATGTAAAAGAAATAATTTTTAATTCAAAAAAAATTATCTTGTTTTCTTGCTTAAGAAATATAATTACCACTTATTTTAATTGTCAAATATAATTTTAGAATTAAATAACTAGTGCCGACATTATGATAACCAGATATATTTTAATTCAAATTGTGTAACGTTCAGTCCATACTTACAACCTGAAGATTGGGTTGTGCATGAAACTCCGTGCTAGCGGTGAGGGATAACATGTTTATTTATTAATGTATACTTAATAGCCCTGTTACATTATATCGATGACTGTTTTATTAAAACCTGCACTATATGTGCGATATATATATATATATATATATATATATATATATATATATATATATATATATATATATATATATGTGTGTGTGTGTGTGTGTGTGTGTGTGTGTGTGTGTGTGTGTGTGTGTGTACATATGATTCAAGAAATAAGATACTAACATCAAGTGGTGCACCGATTAATTGGTGCACCGAACTAAAATATGCGAAAGGGGTGGTTTGTCAACTGATAATTCTGAAGAATTGCAATAGTCAGATGCAAACTCAAGAACACGTGATTTCATCAGTACAGAAGAAAACCAAGATATTTGAACAATTTGCTCCACGAACGTCTCACGTTTCAGCATCGTTAAAAGCGAATTAATTTTATCACTGGAATAATATCCAACATACAACAATTACTTACAAGTGCACATTCGGAACTGTCTAATCTCAAATGAAAGAGATCAATAATCTTTGTGGTGAAGAAAAAAATCCAACGAAAAATGCCATAATCGTTACCATATATTAAAAAGGAGATTGCAGCATATGTGTCAAATACCCTGAGAAACAAGCTTTCCTAAAATCATTCTTAACCACCTGTACCTTATCTCTGAGAAAATCTTATCTTAGAAACGGTGAGTAATTTCTGTACTCCAATAGAATAATAGACATGTAAGACAGCCGCTATAAAATAAAGGAATTAAAAAATCAATTCTTTCATTTTTTCGACTACTAGAAAGACAAAACTTTAACAAAGTGCTGTAATCTGTTATGTGGATGTTACTAAAGAACTTTGTAAAGGTCATCCAAGCATTTCAAAATCGTACGGTTCGATAAGCATTCCATCCAAATATCATTTCTAAAGAGATTCTTCTCATCAACGAACGAGAACAATGAGGTGTATTTGTCCTAACACTTTTCTCCCTGAATTCTGCAGCAATGATTCAGGAAATAAGATATTTCTGTCGAGACTACATAAAACATCAATCGGCGCACCGAACTAAAAGAAAGAAGATGGTTTGCCACCTGATAATTCTGAAGAGTTGTAATAGTCAGATACAAATCCGAGAACATATGTGATTGTCTTGGTCATCATTACAGAAGAAATCGAGATATTTGACCCCCACCCCCCAAAACAACAACAACAACAACAACAAAAAGCAAACAAACAAGGGGACATAGGATTAACATTAACTTCTTGTGAGGAGGACACGTGCAAACATTTCCTATTTTAATCAAATTTAAAAGGTGAATTTGAAATTAGAAAAATAGAATGAAACAGTACTACTTACTGAAACTGAAATATAGTTTCTTCCATGGAAATAACATTTTCACTAAACTCCAGTCACTTTGAAAGTACAAAATTATGTAGATTAAAAATGTCAACTGTTATTTTTTTCACATAATTAAGTCCGTTTAATCCGAAACATTACTAAAGAGAGAGTGCAAAAGAAGAGTAATCAGGAGGACAGTAAATGGCAATTAACATTGAATTTAACTTTTTGAAGATTAGAGTTGGCGGGAAAGCAAGCAGCCGAAAGGGAGTTTCACAAGTGGGAAGAATGAGAAAAGAAATTATGAAGTTAGATAATATCCACCGAAAGAAAGTTACAGTACAAGATTCATAAACGAAATATATTTATTTTACTACTGTCGATTTTAAAATGAAGAAATTTCTTTTTTTACGAAGTTTTATGGTATTTTTTAGAGAATTATTCTAATATTTTCCACTGAAAAATAACAAAATCTAAATTCTATATGAGAAAAAAGGAATTAGTTTTCATTAATGGCCACAACCTAAATACATATTGTATTTAATCTCTGTTTTGCCTTTATAACGTGAATATTTTATATTAATCCTAATTCTGAATTATCTTTCTTTGCTTTATTGATTACGAGTAAAATTTCCTCTTGTACCCGCCTATCTCAATAAGCACTCCCCCTCTAGTACCCGCCTATCCCAGTTTATTAAGAGGAGGACAACAACACTCAGAAAAAAATCTACATGCCTTATGTGACGGGGTTATCAAGACAAACTTCAACAAAAAGCTGTAACACGAGGGGAAGTGGAAAAATCAAGTGTGTCTGACCACATGTAGAAAGATAAAGGAGATCAGCGCCCTCTGTGGGATCATGTTGTAATCATAGACAAAGAAAATCATTGGAATATTCATAAACTTAAGGAATCAGCACATACGCTACGCCACAAAAATCTCCTGAGCCGACCAAGCATAGAAATTAATGCAATAGGGGAACCAGTAATGAGGAGTGCCATAGAAAAGCAATAATAACAACAAAAATTGCAATATGAGCTCTGGTAAAAAAATGTTGCTGCAGACATTAGGTTTATGATAGCCAGAAATTCACACACTGATGTCCTTGAGCTGAAGACATTAAGTTTATAAGTCCCAGAAATTAAGGACACATGGCACAATGGATAAAGGTGTTGGTTAGATCCAGTGCCAGGACCAAAAGAAAAAAAACAAAACAGGCGTTGGTTAGATCCAGTGGCAGGACCAAAAGAGCTGTGAGTTCAATACCTCGTTAAGGCAGTGGAGAACTTGGAGAGTTGAATTAACAATGAGATAATGTGGAACTAGAGCTGTCTACCCAGAGAGCGAAATAAACGGTTCAGTTTGACATTCCAACCACGGAAGAAGGTCGGAGCATACAACGGCTGAAACGTTGTGACAAATATAGCAACAAAGATAAGGACAATAGTCCAAATAATGTAAATAGTGTACATAATACCTCATCTCAAAAATATAGACAGATACTAAAGAAACTCATATAAATATTTGTTCTACAATTGGAATAAGTATGACAAAATGTCATATTACACTTTTTAGTTGTTTATCCTAACATTTATGTTTTAATAGTTTTATTTATTTATGTTTTATTTTATTTGCTCTTTCCGTCAAAAGGATAATTTATTTTATGAATTTTATAAAATATTTCAGCATTAAATAATCCTGTTAAACAAAGCAACTGGTTTATTGTCATCAATCCCGTATCGCAAAAAAACAAACAAAAAAAAACAACATTCAAACTAACCGCTGTAATTTTTAAATGATAAATGTTTTAAGAATGCACTATTCAGATATAAAACTTTATAATATGAATGAATATATGAAATTAATCTTCCTTCAATTTTCTACAGAAAGTATGGCCATCAGCAATCGGAAATGTCCAAGATTCGGGTTCCAAATTGAAGATGTCAACATCAAGGAAATTCAGAATTTTTACTATCTAGATAACAGAGGATGGAAAATGCGATACCAAAATCCGAACACGCATTGGGCCACCGAATTCTAAAATTTGAAGGATCTGATCACTGCGTTGTTAGACGTGCTCACTTTGTTAATCTGTGTTTTAAGGTAGCTTGTGTTTTTTTTTGTTTAATTTATCTTAATAATGATGTCTTTATTGTCTTTTATTTCACTGTAAAGTTGTCTCGACGTGTTGGTGTGTCTTTTATTGCTTCTGTTATGAGTAATGCTCGTAGACTGTGGTAAGATTTTATAACTGTCGTCATGTCCGTTTAAATTGTTTTGCATAAAATTTCAATCTCCGCCTTTTTAATAGTCTCATCGGAGATGGGGAGAAGTGGAATTTTGGGTTCATGTTGAGATAATGAAATTATCTGAGAGATTTGGGATATATATTTTATCTTTATATATATATATTTCTGTTTTCTTTAATTATTACTCCGTGCTTACTGTTTCCCTACCAGCTGTGGAAGAGATATAGTTTAGACATTTCTTGTCCAAAAAAACATATATCAAGACACCCAATGAAATCTCTGCGAAGCATCAGCTTCTGACCAGACACCAGAAGCTAGAAATTTTCTTCAGGAACTCTGAAATCTTACTAAAGATTGCAACTATAAAAAAACCACGGCGGAACATTACAGAGAAGAGCAAACCAGAGATGCCTTTATAAGTGGGATTTCATGTAATGATATTAAGAAGCGATTGCTGGAAAATTCAACCTTGGATCTATCGTTGGTCTTCAATCAAGCACGTGCCCTTGATTTAGCCCAAAGAAATTCGCAACTTTACTTCACTACAAACCATTCATTGAACATAAGTGAAGTATTCGCTGTTGTTGCCAAGAGTGAATGTTCTGAAGTCTCAACTGTAGTCCTGCCAAAAGTGTCTTACCAGAAAAAATGGCAATCTTGTAGTAACTCAGCTCATAATCGGAAAGTCTGTCCTGCTCGTTGCGCCACATGATTTAACTGTGGAAAAAACGGACACTTTTCAAAGTTTTGCCGATATCAGACCAAGTCATCTGGGACAACAGCCATGATACTTAATTCTAACAAAGTTTGTGTGTAATCTCGTATATCGATCCCCCAAATCTCTCTCATGCAACTACAACGATCGCCATAAAAGGCAGACAGTTTACAGCTTTTATAAACTCTTGTATTTCAGAAAACTTTATTAATGAAGACGCATTCAACGTATTAAGCCTGAAACTCCACCCCGCAGGAAAAATGACTCTTAAAACCATGCAAGCCAACTATACCGGTGTTTGCATTACTGATATAGAACTGGCGGAAGGAAGTACGGAAGAGCAAAATTCATGATTTTGGATAACCTATGTGTGGCGGTAATTCTCGGATATGATTTTCAGAACTACACAAAAGAGTAATCTTCAATTATGGTGGGAACAAGACGACTTAAGAGTGAGTCGAAGAAATGAACGCCGTGTTGTTAAAGGTAAATATACCCTCATTATTTTTCAGTATACCTGTGAATGTCCGCTCTGTTGCTACGGAATCCCGGCGTTTTAGTAGAGATGATCAGGCATTCACTGAGAAGAGAATTTCCCAGTTACTCTCAGATAGCATCATTGAACCCTGCTACTCTCCATGGCGGGCCCACTTGGTTGTTGCGAAGGACTTTAACGATAAACACAATAAACGGCTTTATGTAGATTACTCCAAATGGTTAATCTATATACACAGTTGGATGCCTACCCTATGCTTCGGACTGATATAATAAACAGTTTGGAGAGGTATAAAGTATTTTTGACTTTTGACCTAAAGAGCTCCAATAATTGAGACAGATAAAAAATGTACTGCCTTTGGGGCAAATGGGAAGCTATACCAGTCTTTTAGATTACCCTTTGGTGTAACCAATGGGGTCTCTATGTTTTAAAGGGCAATGGACGAATTTGTCGAAAAGGAGAACCTTAGAGATACATAACCTTATGTAGACAACATCATCACCATTGGTGGTTATGATCAAAAACACCATGATCAGAATTCTCAGAGATTCCAATAAGCAGTACAAAAATAGTGTCTTATATTAAATGAATTGTAATCTGTAATACCTTCAGAATCGGCTAAAATACTCGGATATGATGCAAGCTATAATACTGTTTGGTTAGATTTTGACCGCCTGGGCCCATTGCAGGTGTTGCCACCTTCATCGGATATTGTCTCGCTGAGGCGGATCTTGGGTATGTTTTCATGTTATTCAAAATGAATTTCTTCGTTTTCTAATAAAATCAGTCCATTGATTAATACGAAATCTTTTCCGATAAGAAGCTTTGGGAACTTTTAATGAACTTAATTCTATTGATGAAAGTATTCCTTTTTTAGTAGAATGCGATGCCTACGATGTTGCTGTGTCTGCAAATCGTAATCAAAATGACCGCATCGTTGCCTTCATGTCACCTAGCCTAAATAAAAATGAATTAAACTACCATTCGATGGAAAAAGCGGCTACAGCTATCATTGAATCTGTTAAGAAATAGCGACACTTACTGTTGCACAACCCCTTTACTCTTTTACTCTAATAATTGATCAACGTTTCGTTGCATTCATGTTCGATAACAGAAAGCGAACAAAGGCTAAGAACAGCAAAATTCAGAGTTGGAGAGTAGAAATGGCTGAATCTAGTTATTCAATCTCATACAGACCGGGGCCTGGCATTGTTGTCCCGGATGTTTACTGTGCAGCCCTAACAAGTTAATCTCTAAATGAATTTCATAGTAGTTTATGTCATCCAAGAGTCAACGTAAGATGTAGAGAAAGTTTGCTCTCAATGTCAAATTTGTTCCGAAATGAAGCCAAGGTTTGTTTTTAAACCTTCTACACCAGGGAACTTAATATAGCATTAGGTCTCATTGACCGGTTAAGCATAGATTTTAAAGAGCCCTCGTAATAATTATTTGTTCACGGCTATAGATAAATATTCCCATTACCCGTTTGCATTTGCATGCCAGTATGTCAGTTTAGCGACAGTGATAAAATGCCTTGATCAAATATTCTGCTTTTTCGGGTTTCCGTCTTATGTTCACTCTAATAAAGGGGCATCTTTATTAACCATGAATTAAAGTCCTACCAAACTCAAAAAGAAATAAATACAGGCACGTCTACTCCATGTCACTCAACAGGCAATTCGCAAATTGAATGTTAAAATGGACTTATTTGGAGAAATATTCGCTTAGCATTAAGAACATAAAATATGAACCTAAAACTTTGGGAACTAGTTCTACCAAAAGCTCTCCATTCTTTTCGGTCCCTATTTTCAACATCTACCAATACTACACCGCATGAAATGTTCTCAGTTTTCCCAGGAATTCTTTGGTTGGATCATTTCTAACATGGTGGCTTGTCCTCGGATTATTACTTCTGAGAAACTGTATATTCAAGTAAAAATGACAATCTTGTCAATAGGGTGGAATTGCTTGATGCAAATCCTACGTACGCAAATATAAGGTATCCTGATGGACGAGAGTCCACAGTATCTCTTCAAGATATGGCACCTTGTCCATCTACTGAACTGAATGAGAGAATTAGTATCCTGAGGACTCGGGCAGTCCCGGCGTGCTCACTTCAACACAGCCCCAACATGATAATTTGGGGTCAGTCTCTAATGATGTTATATAGCCTCTAATCAATTTCAGGCTAGTCCCGAAGTTCTACGGGGGTCTTCAAAAGGCACCAACAAAGTATGAGAATTTTGTTATGTGAGTAAAACATTCTTCTTCCTGCAGGAGGGTAGAGTGTTATGAAATGACCTATTCCTTTGTGCTTTTATGTAAATTTTTGTGCGCAAAGGAACATACCTTTTCATTTATATATCATGCTGGATTTTAGGGAGGGGATTGATGTAAAGAAACACCGATAGTATCGTTTCTTTTGTTGAATAAAGCCTTTCTTAAGCTTATCGCCATTTCGTCTTCCTGTTGTTCTCGAATTGTTTTAAATCCATAACAGGTGTTTATTAAAGAGAGGTAGTAAGATTATGTCTATTGGCATCGATTAATGCGTCAAGGGAAGGGATTTTATTTTTAATATTGAGTTCGTAAGTAAACTGTAGGGCAGAGTTATTCTCAAAGGTTTTATTAGTTTTTATTTATTTCTTCTAAGCTGTTTGCTAAAATAAATATGTTATCGATTTCGTGTGAGTAAAATGGATGGAGGGAGTAAAATTGTTGAAGACATTGTTTTACAGTTGACATAAAAATTAAACATAGTCGGTCTAAGGGATGATTCAATCTCTACACCTTCAGTGTGTCTATGTTTTCATATTGCTCGTAAAATGGTACTTGTGTCGTACAGGATAGAAGTTTTCGCAAAATAGTTGGCCAAATCTTAGGTGGTGGGAACGAGGAGCAAGTGAATAAGTTCTGTAAGAGCCTATAAACCTACTCCATTTTTGACTGACTGCTATATATACAGGCTACGTATGGAAGTAACAGTCGGTTTAGGTTTTTTGCTAAATGATATACAGAAGTTAGGATTTGTGTGATTATGGGGCAGAGCGGAGTGTTACGTTTCTGTTGTTTTATGTTCAAGTATAAGTAACCAGGCTTATACTCACTCACAGTTTTGTGGAGTTTGAGGGATTCGAATTCTGTGTTGTTATCCGTAATCAGATTGTTAATTTGTGCCTTGAGTAGGTTTGTGGTGTTTTTCTTTCTTATAGCCACGTCCCTTAAAGACGTTGACAATCACGGCTCTCTACAACTCCCCGTCATTTGTAGCTCTTAATAAATTGTTTCCTTTTATTATCTTTCCTAAAACTTGTGGTGGAGTTGATATGGAGTTAAACAAGTAAATCAATCAATCAACTAAACCTTGTTTGGCCATCCATTTACTCAAGCACACTATATAGGTTATGCGTGGTTTTCTTTTATCCCCCTTGCCTTCAATTTCTCCTATGAGTATCATTTTTCCACGCCCTTTCTCTTCAATATGCACCCTATAAATTTCAACTGTCTCTTCATCATGTTGTTCATTTTTTGTTCCTTTTTCTCTAAAACTTCGTTGTTGCTCACATATTCAGTTCATGTCGTCCTCAACATCCTTCTGTTTATGTTTAGTTTTTTTTTAGTGATTACAAATGTGTTTGCAGTGATCACTAGTGATAACGTTATGTCTCCATTCATCTTTGTACAGGGCCTCAACACTTGAGGAGATTGTGCTTCCCTGGATGAAGATTTTGGCTGCTGGAAGACCCTCTGTCTGGCAACAGGACCCTGTACAATGCCACATAAGCAGAAGAACTCAGTCAGTTTCTGCGACCATATCATCCCTTAAATCTGGCCACCTAACTCTTCAGACTGAAACCCTTTGATTATTATGTATGGTTTGCATTTATAACACCAAAGATGAACCGCTAAAAGAACAAAAGATAACAGCAGTCACAAGGACGAATAAAGTCGAAAGGCAGAACAAAGAAAAACTTAAGAGCCTACCATGCCATCGCTGCCCGCAAAAAGGAAGCTCATAGAAGGTATATAGAACATTCTAAAATATCGTTAAGGCACCAGTTAACCGCGTAGGTAGCCAAGGAGAAGGAAAACTGAAAAAAATTCAAAATATCGTTAAAGGTCCCGAAGACCCTTGTGGGATAAATCAAAGTATTTTTTCGTTTTTTTTATTAAGTGGCTACGCCTTTTGTGTTTTCTGCTTTTTCTAATTCTTTGCTTCCTCAGTTCTTTTTCCATTTTTCAAAAGGTCTAATCTTTTTTTATATTTTGCCCCCAAAATTAGGTATTTGTAGAGAAATAAATTTTTATATTTTGCCCAAAATTTTGGTTTATATGGGGAACTAAATTTTTAGAAATATTAATTCTTCTTTACCTTTTGGCAAATTAATCGATCATTGTGTTGTATAAAATGTTACTTTCTTTAATTTGTTACTTTCTTTAATTTGTTACTGCCATTTTACAAATTTGTACATCGGAATTAAATTTGTGGATCTATTGTTTACATTTTATGTTTTTGTTGAAGATTTATTCAAGTAATTTCGACCGTGTCTGTCATTATGAATAAATGGGTGTTGTCGGATTGGGAGACAAGGTTTTATTGACTAGATCCTGACGTTTCGGATTGCTAGAATTCAAATTCTTTCAAATATACTATATAACATAAGTGATGTTATTTGTAAACGGTTAAATATAGATAGACCGCTCTGGAAAAGATAAAATATGAAAAAAGAGACTTGAAGCAATAGAAATGTGGTTCTACAGAAGGATGTTGAGGGTACCATAGCCCGAATATGTCAGCAACGACGAAGTTCTAGAGAAAATGGAAACAAAAAAGAAACATACTTAGCACCAGCTGAAATTTCTAGGACACATAACGAAGAAAAAGGGTTTGGAAAATCTGATATCCACAGGAAAAACTGAAGGCAAAAGTGATAGAGGAAAACAACATGTATCATACTTAGTGAGCTTGACTAAATAGATGGCGAAACAAGGATTGGGAGAAATAACAACAAAAAAAAATAATAAATAAAAATAAAATAAAAAATTTATTAAGAATTACAAAGGATAGGAAATTGTGGAGAGCTATGATCACCTACGACCTGAGGCGACACGGCACATGAATAAGACGGTATCTTTTGTAAATGTTTGATATTTCTTTTCGCCGGTATTCAAAACTTTAGTTGATATTTAAGATTCTCATGGTGAGCCTAGCTCTGTTTGGCTGCGGAAAGGTGGTAACGTTTTAAATAAAGTATCATTTATACAAAAATATGTTTTTACTTTTATTTTTTATCAAGGAAGGTTTAATTCTCAATTCAAATCCGTAGTTGCTTGAACGCCTCGTTAATAAGCCAATCGCAGAAAACGTTCCTACTTTAGTGAGTTCGATAATCACTGGATGTTCTATAGTGGTGGCCCTGTACCATACTGAGCGATGCTTAGTAAATATAAAGAAATATCAATGCTTATGCGCAACTAAAAAAATGCAGAAAGAGAATTTCAAATTTTTTATCCTAAGCAACAATAACTTAAGAACAGTTATTAAATTTTTCTCAACAAGTGGAATTCATTGTTTTGAGTTCCCTGAATTCTCAGATGAAGTATTTTCATTATTTATTTTGACTAGTTTTTCTTTTGGCTTATTTGTCTTCTTATCACAAGCCTTAAGTCATATTACTCTCTAACCGTGTAGATACCTCCATGAGATCGCTCCGATAAAATTTTGTTTTCGTCAAGTTTGGCGTCTTTTTCATCATGCTATGCACTTTTTTAAGCGATCTCATGGAGGTACCTACGTTAAAGTAATGAGCATGACTTGAAAATAAAAATGCAACTTCCGAATAGTCTCAAACTGGTATATATATCCCGAGAGCGCGTTTTATAGGTACGTCGCTGTAACCGATTTGGTCACAGATGCTAACGTTTAAATCAAGTGATATAGACACTGATTTCTCATCTAATTATTTACACCATTTTGCTTGTTTGGTATGCAATAGCAGCGGTAGTAATAGTAGTAGTCGTAGCGGTAGAAATATATTATATCAAAGAAGATTAGAAATGAATGTGAATATATATATATATATATATATATATATATATATATATATATATATATATATATATATATATATATATTTAAATAAAAACAGACCAGGTTCCATGAAATAAATTATTTCACCACAGCCCTTTTAAAGGACTGCGGATCTTCAGGCTTTACTTACTTTACGTACCGATATATATATATATATATATATATATATATATATATATATATATATATATATAGGTATATATATATATATATATATATATATATATATGGGTATATATATATATATATGGGTATATATATATATATATATATATATATATATGGGTATATATATATATATGGGTATATATATATATATATATATATATATATGGGTATATATATATATATGGGTGTATATATATATATATATATATATGGGTATATATATATATATATATGGGTATATATATATATATATATATATGGGTATATATATATATATGGGTATATATATATATATATGGGTATATATATATATATGGGTATATATATATATATATATATGGGTATATATATATATATATATATATGGGTATATATATATATATATATATGGGTATATATATATATATGGGTATATATATATATATATGGGTATATATATATATATAGGTATATATATATATATATATATATATATAGGTATATATATATATATATATATATAGGTATATATATATATATATGGGTATATATATAGGTATATATATATATATATATATATATATATATATATATATATATGGGTATATATATATATATAGGTATATATATATATGGGTATATATATATATATATATATATATATATATGGGTATATATATATATATATATATATAGGTATATATATATATATATGGGTATATATATATGTATATGTGGGTATATATATATATATATATGGGTATATATATATATGTGGGTATATATATATATATATATATATATATATATGGGTATATATATATATATATATATGGGTATATATATATATATATATATATATATATATATATATATGTGGGTATATATATATATATATAGGTATATATAAATGTAATGAAAAACAAACCACTTTAAGGTACCATTACGATAATTTATTTCACCTAAATCCTTTTTTAAGGATTCAGGATCATCAGGTAAAACTTCCAACAACGAATTGAGAAAAAAAATGGGATTAGAAATTGGTGGGTAGTGTAATTTTTGTAATTTAATAGAGGGGGGTTGAGAGTGGTAGTTAAACAGACAATATAAAGTATAGGCAGGGGTTAATTTTATATCTCTCTTAAGTATGTTTTATATTGGATTAGGAGTAGTGACAGAACCTTGACCTCTTTAGATGGTTAATAAAACGGAAATGAATTGTAGAAAATGTATACAAGTAAGTCTTATGGTAAAGAGAGAGATAGGGGGGAGGGGGAAAGAGAGATCGAGTTGTTATAATTTTGGTTAAACAAAATTATGTAAAAGATAGAATGTTTGATAGAAAATTCGATGTCTAAAAAAAAAAATTTTGTTATTAACTTAAATGTTTAATTTTTTAAGTAAATAGTTTCAGGACTAAATATAACTATTATTGTAATAAACATATTTATCTAGGACATAAAGAAATATTTAAAATTTTAATAGTTTATTCATCCGACTAATTGTATTTCGACAATATAAAAAAATAAAAAAAAAAATAAAAAAATAGCAATAACATCTATTTTAATATTTAAAATTAATTTATGAATGTAATTTATTTATTATATTGGTAAACTAAATTAAAGATTAGGTTTCATTATTTAATAATAGAATTTGAGGGTAATATTAATTTTCATTTATTCATATACGTCTCACAAATGTATTCATGTGAATCCCTACATACATACGATCATTAACAAGTCAAAAAAAAAAAAAAAAACCCCATAGAAACACATTTACACAAAAATTCATTTATCCTCGTACATAAAATATATATACATTTTACAATCTTTATCTATATTTCAAAATATATATAGATTTCACAGTTAAAATTTAATTTTATCAATCTGATTTCGGAAGTGTTTCATTTTAAAGGAATTTAGCTAATATTATTACTATTATTAATAGTCAAAGAATGGTATATTTAAATTTAAATTATCAGTTTAGAAATGAAACTCCCTTCAGAAGAAAACAAAATTTAAACTATAGAATATTACAAAAGAAGGACATTACAAATTAAGAAAATAAATTAAAATGTCATTAGAAAGACCCAATATTTCATTTAAAATCAATTCATGCACGTACGCACATATATACATTCACACACACACACACATATATATATATATACATATATACATACACACACACACACATATATATATACATATACATACATACATACGATCATTAACAAGTCCCCCCCAAAAAAAACCCATAGAAACACTTGAGATAATTTACACAAAAATTCATTTATCCTCGTACATAAACTATATATACATTTTACAATCTTTATCTATATTTTAATATTTGAAATATATATAGATTTCACACTTAAAATTTAATTTTATCAATGTGATTTTGGAAGTGTGTCATTTTAAAGGAATTTAGCTAATATTATTACTATTATTAATAGTCAAAGAATGGTATATTTAAATTTAAATTATAAATTTAGAAATGAAACTCCCTTCAGAAGAAAACAAAATTTAAACTATAGAATATTACAAAAGGAGGACATTAAAAATTAAGAATATAAATTTAAAATGTCATTGGAAAGATCCAATATTTCATTTAAAATCAATTCATGCACGTACGCATATATATACATACACACACACACACATATATATATATATATACATATGCATATATACATACACACACACATATATACATCCACATATATATATACACATATACATACATATACAATTCATATATCCATATACAAATCTATATATCAAAAAATTAATCTAACCATTTAATCATCCGTATATATATATACATATATAGAGAGACATACTCATATACACATACACACCCTTAAATAGATATACATTCATATATAAGCACAAAACCCTACATACAAAAAAAATATAAAAAGAATACATATATACATATATATATATATATATATATATATATATATATATATATATATATATATACATATACATATACATATACATATGTACATTTACCAAATATAAATTCTAAGGTAATTACGTCTATATACATATATAGATTACAAGTAGTTAAATCCATAAAAACACACATGTTTAAGTACATGTACACACACATATACTCGTACATACACATATAATATACATATACATACAAAACAAACATAAAAACATTTATACATGTACATCCACACCCATGCAGCATACACGTTAAAAAAAAAATATTCAGTATTCAAACATGCTTCATATTAGTATATTTATACTCACACACGTGTATATCTATTTATACATATATATCCATACTACCATACATATGTGTCCACAATATAAATACATAGTTACCCTTATCTATAATGTACATATATATATATCTAAATAAGTTCACATATAAAAAAAAAAAAAAAAATTAAGTTCCACAAAACATTTATCAAAGAGCACAGTGTCAGTATTTTCATATATTCATTTAAAACAATTTATATTTTCTCTTTATATATCTACACATACTTTGTTAAAATGAGGTGATTTTTATGCCTACATTTACAAATCAACTCATTATGTCTGTTCAATAGTATGTCCGGATCCTTATGTTTTATAATTAGTATTTTTTTATACAGGTATATATATATATATATATATATATATATATATATATATATATATATATATATATATATATATATATATATATATATATATATATATATATATATATATATATATATATATATATAGGTATATATATATAGGTATATAGGTATATATATATATATATATATAGGTATATATATATATATATATATATATATATATATATATATATATATAGGTATATATATATATATATATATATATATAGGTATATATATATATATATAGGTATATATATATAGGTATATATATATATAGGTATATATATATATAGGTATATATATATAGGTATATATATATATATAGGTATATATATATATATATAGGTATATATATATAGGTATATATATATATATATATATATAGGTATATGTATATATATATATAGGTATATGTATATATATATATATAGGTATATGTATATATATATATATATATAGGTATATGTATATATATATATATAGGTATATGTATATATATATATATATATATATATAGGTATATGTAGGTATATGTATATATATATATATAGGTATATGTATCTATATATATATATATATATAGGTATATGTATATATATATATATAGGTATATGTATATATATATATATATATATAGGTATATATATATATATATAGGTATATGTATATATATATCTAGGTATATGTATATATATATATATATATATATATAGGTATATGTATATATATATATATATATATATATAGGTATATGTATATATATATATATATATATAGGTATATGTATATATATATATATATATATATATATATATATATAGGTATATGTATATATATATATATATATATATATATATATATATATATATATATATATATATATATATGTGAAAATATTGTAGAAAATAGGAAAGAAACTGGTTTGGTAAATAATCCAAAGTTCCTTAGTATTTTTGTAATTATTTTTAAAAAATAGTGCTCGATACGAAAGTAGAGCATAAATATAATTATTTATTTAAAAATATGATTCCAACACGCTACATAAGAGGTCTCATGTTTCAAAACAAGAGCCGAAAACTTCAAAATAATATTTGAATTAACTTGAGTTAAAGTAGGCTCTATTCCATCTTCAAGCGAAATTTTTTGGGAATGACTTATTTCTGAAGTTTACGAGTTTTAATAGTATGGTCAGAATTGAAATCAAAAATTTCCATAGTAACATCAAGGGCGGATTGTTTGGAATCGGCAGGGGTGGGGTGTTAATAATTTGTATCAGTATATAGAGTTACTTTCATAGATGTCGGGTCACGGTAAGGTGGGGGTGGCTAAATTTACGACGGAGGAAGTTTTCGCATAGTCTGGCTTGAGCGTCTACGGAGATTTATTAATTTATTTTTATTTTATTCTTTTATTATATCTCTTTATGAAAGGGATTTGTGTATATGAAAAGGCCGTAACTTTTGTTATTTGACGACTTCATAAAGGGTTATCAATTTTTGTGGGTAATTAAAACTATGTATATGGGCTATGGATTTTAAAATTTATATGCGTGTTTTAGGCTAGTTATTCAGAGCGTAAGTTCGGTTGTGTCAGCAGAAAACCGTTAATTCTTGCCGGTTGTTTAATAGGTTTTTATTGTTTAGGAGCTTAATAATGTGTAGTTTCTCATGGAGGCACAAAGGGCATGGGTCATCCCAAGTTTTACAAGTTCTAGTCCTGTTAATGATTTTCCATTTTACTTTAGGTGTCCTATTTTTTTCTTTCAGGTGCCAAAAATATTTAGATAGAGAGGTCTGATGTCTAAAGTTTATGTTGTTGAAGGAGCATTTATGCTGCCTCCATCTGGTTTTAAAGGCATTTTTCGTGGACCCAATGTATATCATATTATTGTTAGGGTTCTCCGTGGATGATATAGTGCATTGGTATATCACAGATTTGATGCAGCACTTATTTTCTAAATGGGCAGTCTACCGGGTTTCTACAATCGCATAATTTTTCCCTATCATTAATGCTCTACTTTCGTATCGAGCACTATTTTTTAAAAATAATTACAAAAATACTAAGGAACTTTGGATTATTTACCAAACCAGTTTCTTTCCTATTTTCTACAATATTTTCACACACACACACACACACACACACACACACACACACACACATATATATATATATATATATATATATATATATATATATATATATATATATATATATATATATATATATATATATAGGTATATATATATATATATATATATAGGTATATAGGTGTGGATGTATATGTATAAATGTTTTTATGTTTGTTTTGTATGTATATGTATATTATATGTGTATGTACGAGTATATGTGTGTGTACATGTACTTAAACATGTGTGTTTTTATGGATTAAACTACTTGTAATCTATATATGTATATAGACGTAATTACCTTAGAATTTATATTTGGTAAATGTACATATGTATATGTATGTATGTATATATGTATTCTTTTTATATTTTGTTTTGTATGTAGGGTTTTGTGCTTATATATGAATGTATATCTATTTAAGGGTGTGTATGTGTATATGAGTATGTCTCTCTCTATATATATACGGATGATTAAATGGTTAGATTAATTTTTTGATATATAGATTTGTATATGGATATATGAATTGTATATGTATGTATATGTGTATATATATATGTGGATGTATATATGTGTGTGTATGTATATATGTATATATATATATATATATATATATGTATATGTGTGTGTGTGTGTGTGTATGTATATATGTGCGTACGTGCATGAATTGATTTTAAATGAAATATTGGGTCTTTCTAATGACATTTTAAATTTATTTTCTTAATTTGCAATGTCCTTCTTTTGTAATATTCTATAGTTTAAATTTTGTTTTCTTCTGAAGGGAGTTTCATTTCTAAATTTATAATTTAAATTTAAATATACCATTCTTTGACTATTAATAATAGTAATAATATTAGCTAAATTCCTTTAAAATGAAACACTTCCAAAATCACATTGATAAAATTAAATTTTAACTGTGAAATCTATATTTCAAATATTAAAATATAGATAAAGATTGCAAAATGTATATATAGTTTATGTACGAGGTTAAATGAATTTTTGTGTAAATTATCTCAAGTGTTTCTATGTTTTTTTTTGTTTTTTTTTGACTTGTTAATGATCGTATGTATGTATATGTGTATATATATGTGTTTGTGTGTATGTATATATGTATATATATATATATATATGTGTGTGTGTGTGTGTATGTATATATGTGCGTACGTGCATGAATTGATTTTAAATGAAATATTGGGTCTTTCTAATGACATTTTAATTTATTTTCTTAATTTGTAATGTCCTTCTTTTGTAATATTCTATAGTTTAAATTTTGTTTTCTTCTGAAGGGAGTTTCATTTCTAAATTGATAATTTAAATTTAAATATACCATTCTTTGACTATTAATAATAGTAATAAATATTAGCTAAATTCCTTTAAAATGAAACACTTCCGAAATCACACTGATAAAATTAAATTTTAACTGTGAAATCTATATATATTTTGAAATATAGATAAAGATTGTAAAATGTATATATAGTTTATGTACGAGGATAAATGAATTTTTGTGTAAATTATCTCAAGTGTTTCTATGGTTTTTTTTTTTTTTTTTTTTGACTTGTTAATGATCGTATGTATGTAGGGATTCACATGAATACATTTGTGAGACGTATATGAATAAATGAAAATTAATATTACCCTCAAATTCTATTATTAAATAATGAAACCTAATCTTTAATTTAGTTTACCAATATAATAAATAAATTACATTCATAAATTAATTTTAAATATTGAAATAGATGTTATATATATATATATATTTTTTTTTTTTTTATATTGTGGAAATACAATTAGTCGGGTGAATAAACTATTAAGATTTTAAATATTTCTTTATGTCCTAGATAAATATGTTTATTACAATAATAGTTATATTTAGTCCTGAAACTATTTACTTAAAAAATTAAACATTTAAGTTAACAAAATTTTTTTCAGACATCGAATTTTCTATCAAACATTGTAAACTATCTTTTACATAATTTTGTTAAAACAAAATTATAACAACTCCATCTCTATTTCCCCCTCCCCCTATCTCTCTCTTTGCCATAAGACTCACTTGTATACATTTTCTACAATTCATTTCCGTTTTATTAACCATCTAAAGAGGTCAAGTTTCTGTCACTCCTCCTACTCCAATATAAAACATACTTAAGAGAGATATAAAATTAACCCCTGCCTATACTTTATATTGTCTGTTTAACTACCACTCTTAACCCCCTCTATTAAATTACAAAAATTACACTACCCACCAATTTCTAATCCCATTTTTTTCTCAATTCGTTGTTGGAAGATTTACCTGATGATCCTGAATCCTTAAAAAAGGATTTAGGTGAAATAAATTATCGTAATGGTACATTAAAGTGGTTTGTTTTTCATTACATATAGGTATATATATATATATATATATATATATAGGTATACATATATATATATATATATAGGTATATATATATATATATATATATATATAGGTATATATATATAGGTATATATATATATATATATATAGGTATATATATATATATAGGTATACATATATATATAGGTATACATATATATATAGGTATACATACATATATATATATATATATAGGTATACATATATATATAGGTATACATATATATATATATATATATATAGGTATATATATATATATAGGTATACATATATATATATATATATATATATAGGTATACATATATATATATATAGGTATACATATATATATAGGTATACATATATATATATATATATAGGTATACATATATATATATATATATATATATATATATATATAGGTATACATATATATATATATATATAGGTATACATATATATATATATATATATATATATAGGTATATATATATATATATATATATAGGTATATATATATATATATATAGGTATATATATATATATATATATATATATATATATAGGTATATATATATATATATAGGTATATATATATATATATATATATATAGGTATATATATATATATATAGGTATATATATATATATATATAGGTATATATATATATATATATATAGGTATATATATATATATATATATATAGGTATATATATATATATATATAGGTATATATATATATATATATATATAGGTATATATATATATATATATATATAGGTATATATATATATATATATATATATATATAGGTATATATATATATATATATATATATATATCTATATATATAGGTATATATATATATAGGTATATATATATATAGGTATATATATATATATATATATATATATAGGTATATATATATATATATATATAGGTATAATGCTCTCAATTTCTATTTCATTCATTTCTGTATGAGCAAAACAATCAACATAAATCAGATGCTTGAACTCTTTATTCTACTCAAACCATGTTGAAATAAATACTGAACACTTTTAGACGATAATCAAAATTTGATGTTTACTGAAGTTAGAGCATAAATTGATGGAAACAAATATTTTACCATTTTACCGATTACGAATGTATTATTCATTCAATTTTTTTCACATTTTTTTGCATATGGTATTTTTCACATTTTTTTGCATATGGTATTTTTGTAATTTAGTTCTCTGAAGTAAAATATTTCAATGTGCGATATTTTCGTAAATTCTTCAAGTTTAGGGATTCAGAGACATCTCAGCTTCCATTGGATATTCATCACTTTCCCTGAAGAAGAAAATAAAATTATGAATTAGTATCTTTCTTTTTGTGTGTCATGCCCTTCTGGACATGACACATAAAAAGTAATAAAAATCTTGTCGGCATTAAATAACCCATTGAGATTAAACCAAACCAAACCAAACCAAACCAAACTTTAAATTTTACAGTTTAGGAGATTGATTACTTTCTTTGAAAATTAATTTCCTTAAAAATTAATTTTTTTAAATTTAATTTCTTTTATCATTTTTTTTAAATCCATATTACATTGTTTTCTATAGTAGGGGGAGAGCTATGGAAGAGTGGCTTTCCAAAATGTTCATTCCAATGCTTTTTTCTCTGTGAATTATTTACAGGATGTAATAATCATGGAAAATGTATAACTGAAAAGTAAGCTGGCGAAATTCGAACGCCTTTCCCTGATTTTGTTTTCAACGTTGCTAATCTAAAAAATAATTGAAATGTTATTACCTTGTTGAATCAATGTTGTGCTTGTAAACATCTTCAAAAGTATCCACCATAGGTTTGTTGTTAGTTTCAGGAAGGAAAAAATACGAGACACTTGCTAAAATGCAACTAAATCCCATCATCAACAGAATTAAACTGTCGCCTAATCTCCCGGATGCAAGATTTCGCTTGAGGAAAAAAACAGGATGAAAAATTGTTTAAAGTCTCTTTGTATAAAAAAATTCAGTAATCATAGTTGCATTGAAAACTTGCACATATTATTGGCATTACGAACGCCAGTCCCAAGAAAATTGCAAGAAAAGAGATAACGGATTGAAGGGGTTTAAGTCTAAGCTTAAGTTTAGGTGGTAAGTGAACCTGACCGTCATCCAGTGACTATAAAATGTATAGGAAGAATAACAACGTGAAGATGGTCAGTTTCCTTGGGACTGACTTAGTAAAAAAAGGTATAGACAACAAGTGTTTCCAGACCCGCATACAACAACTGTTCGAAGAATGCAAAAACAGTAATAGGTACATAAATGTAAAAACATTACATCAGTGTATTCAACTCGGAAATATAAAGCAAGAAAGAACAGGTTAAATGCTAAGATTCTAGGAGTATGTGAAAGTAGGTGCGCAAATAACGGGGATTTCCTAAGCAACGAATACAAGATTATATGTACAGACGGAGAAGAGAATGAAAAAGGTGTAGGAACCACATTATACCAAATCCTGAAGAGATGTGCTGTTGCATATTGTCAACTGCTTGACAGAATTCTTATAGTTAATCTGAAATGGAAGCTGTTTAATATGGCTATCATAGTAGTATACACAAGAAATAACACAGAGCAAGAAATAAGTAACCGATGAATTTTAAAGCATACTGGAAAACGCCAAGACGCAATGCAAATGGCAAGAAATTTTAATCATTACAGACGTAAATGTTAAAGTAGGAAATGAACGAGACAGTGAAATAGTAAGTACGAACGCGCATCCCGTAACAAGCACGGACAAAAAAGGTTGGAATGGTAGTGGTAATAAGAATGCAGAATGTATTGTTGCCAACAAGAGAAAAAAAAACAAGATGCGAGCTACGAATTGGAGATGTCAAACACAAGCAAATAGAAAAATTTAAATATATTTTAAGCATTTAAAAAGATGACGGAAAAAGTGACATTGTAATTCGGAGGCGCATTAGAAAAGCAAAAGGTGATTTACAAAAGATGAGTAAAATATTAAGAATCTAAAATAATTAATTAGAAACAATGAAAAAAATGTTGAACTGCTATGTAATATCAATCCTCCTTTTACAACAGTGAATATTAGACAATTTCCTCAAAGATGAATAGAAGTCTTGAGGCAACAGAGATGTGGTACTCCAGAAGAATTATGAAAATACCATGGACGGAGTATGTGAGCAATGAGGAAGTTTTAAGGAAAATTGGAGCAAAAAAAAACAAAAAAACACTTGCACTTAGAACCAGAAAGGGATAACTGAAATATTTGGGAGGTATAATGAGGAATGAGAGCTTGGAAAATTTTACACTCACAGAAAATATTGAAGGCAAGCGGAATAAATGGGAACATCTAGTAACCTACCTAAAGACCTTGTGTAAAATGGATGGTAAGACAAGGAGTTGGAAGGGTAGTAAGAAAGCAAATATTGCTAGAAGCTACAGAGGATAAAATGTTATGGAAAGCTACTTTTTGAAAGCACACTACACATATAAGAAGAAGCGTAAAAAACGAATAAAAATAGGATACGAACTATCAGCCAACATTTTTCCTTTTCATAACAATGTTAAATTAATAGTTGTAACTCCATGCATTAGGTAAATAAATGTCGCCTCTTCAACTTGCTTCGGTGCGGTAAAGTGTAAAGTAAGCAAGAACACACACACGCACGCACACAGTGAAACAGTGTTTTTTGTACGATCACCTAATTTAAGAAACGTCGCGCCTGATTAGTACCTAGAGTGGTGACCACTTGGGAATACCATTTGCTATAAGCTTGATGGTATAATGAATAACAGCTTGGAATTGGAAGTTGGTGAACCGAGTTCCTATTCCTCTCAGGTTGTTTATAAACACTTCCGTGCAAATATCCTTTGGAAATTGCCTGAATCCACTCCTTCTCGCCCAGCTACGGGTTAATTAATAGGATTTTTCTCAGTAACTTATTACTTTATTACTAACCTCAAAAAATTCTTACACTCTAAAAATAATTTCCGGTTTTTAATAACCGACAATGGGTTGATAAACCATAAGAACAAATGGGTTGATAAGCCATAAAAATCACACACACATGCACGCATAAATACAGACATACACATATGCTCTATTTTGTGTGAAATAATACTTTTGGAATTTGTGTCTCCATCTATGTTTCCACCGACACGATCATTTTTCCTTCAAATCCGTTGTAGTCATATTCCACAGCAGTTGTATCTTTTTTCAACCATGTGATATAATCTAAGAGCAAAACCGTTAAGTGATATATTAGGTTGGTGCAAAGATAATGACGTAATAATGTCGTTTTTTGATATATTTTTTAACGTCAAAAACGACATTATTACGTCATTATTTTTGCACTAGCCTAATATATTGTAATTCAGGCATTAATCTCAATATAATGCTATTCTATTGTAATGTTCGCCAAGGCAAGTTTGTATTTTTTTTTATAATTTTTTTACTTGTTACCGCCTGTGTAACGATTCATTTTTTATTCCTATATATTTTTTCGATGATCAAAAGGAAAGACGACTTAGTTTTCTCCTGAATTCAGAAGAAAACTAAGCAATAATTATTTCTTTTCACAAGTGTTTTTACTTCTCAAATTTCACGGGATATTTTTAGTGAGTTGGGTTTACATTTTTAACGACTTGTTCAAGAAAACAATATCGTCAGCAGTATTTGGACGGATCCCAGACTCGAACTCTCTTTAGCATTCTTTAAGTTTACAAAGCTACAGAAACCAAAAATGTAACTAAATACATACTGTAGGTTAGTGGTTATTAAAATCTTTTGTCAAATCATTGTTTTTGAGTCATTACTACAAAAGTCTAAAAAAAAAAAATCCTTGCCGTTTGTTACTTCGTTTGGGAATAAGTGATAACTGAAACACATACGAAAATACTGATAGGTCGACGAGAGGCGAGAAAATATGGCGGTGTCGAAGCATCTTGTTTGGGGTTGTCTGTATTATGACTTTAAGGTGGACTTAAAGCCACATTAAATTGACGAAGCTTTTTGGAACAATGCTGTGAGTGAGCACACAGCAAGGCATTGGCTTCAGAAGTTCGGGTCAGGAGATCTGTCACTTTGGGAGGCCACAGGTCCTGGATGATGAGACCCTGAAGGCGGACAACAAACTGCAGTGAGCTTGCCGAACGTGTCCAGCTTGCTGACTTCATCAGCATCGCACAGGAAAGGCTTACAAGATGAATAAGTGGTTGCCCCACACACTGTCGGAAGCCAACAAGCAACAGCAAGTGACAACTTTTCTCGTTGATTTCTCGGCACGGCAACGTACCGCTATTTGACCGAGTGCTCAACAGTGAGGAAAATTGTGCCTTTTATGACACACCAAGCGTGTCAGAAATTGGGTGTCACCACGGGACCATGTGACACACACCATAAAATCACCTCTAACCACGCTATCTGGTAAACTAGTCGACAAGTGGTGCTTGAAACAGGCCAAACCATCACTGCGAATCTGCACTCGCAGCAGGTAGAACGTATGCAACATACACTGAAGCAGAAGGAGCCAACATTGGTTAATCGCAATGGTGTATTGTCACTTTATTGCAATTCCAGATTATGGTGCGTGTGGCCAGTGATACCATACGCCAACTTGGCTAGAAGACACTGTCATCCACCTTACACCTCGGACCTTGTGCCAACAGATTAACACACCTCCATTCCCTGGATAATCATATTAGTAGGAAATCCTTCGCAAATGCGGCAGATTTGTGGCAGTCACTCACAAACTACTTTGCCCCCAAGACACCTAATTTTTACTGCCAGGTCATTGTACAGCTAGAGGAACTTTGGCAGAAGGTTCTGAATGCTGGTGGGTATTCCTTAGAATCCTAAAGGTATGTCAAATTTGCTATATACCTTTTTTCGAATAAATAAAAACCGGCAAGGACGTTTCTGGTTACCTTGTACCTACAATTGACGTTTTATACCATACAATTCAATGCTGAATGAATATAACTTCATTTTTGCTTCACCCGAGACACAGATATTCTATGGCGAAAGTGGTGGTTGTAGAATGAAGAAAATGGTTTTTATTGACTTTTATGAATTAATAATTTTAAGTTCTAAATAGATATAAATAATTGAGGTAAACAATATGGTCAGCAGTGTTTGAACGGATCCCAGACACGAACTCTCTTTGGCTTTCTTTAAGTTTACAAATCCACAGAAAAAAATGTAACTAAATTCCTATTACAGATTAGTGGTTACTGAATTATTTTGTCAGAACACTTTTAGTGAATCATTATCTCACAAATACCTCTTATAATCGTTTCATTTCATACTATTCGATGCTGAATAAATATGAACTCACATTTGTTACACTTGGAACACATAGCAAAGATGATAGCTTTAGAAGATTTTTATCGACATTTATAAATTAATAATTTTAATTACTAAATATATATAAATAATTGAGGTAAACTTTGAAGGAATAATGATGTAAAATGAATAGAGAAATTAACTGCAAACGTGTAATTTCGCTTAAATTTAATTTTTGGTAGAATGAAATTAATGGTGGAAGCAATAACAGACAGAATTAGAAAAAAATATTCGGCGACAAATTAACAGGCCAGGAATTATTGAATTCTCCTGTGAGACATGCACAATTACTTCACAAAAAGGCTGAACTAATTCTCCTAGTGTTCAAAAGTGTTTTCGATTCTAAAATATATTAATGAATATTCACTGAGGAAATAAGTTTGTATGTAATAGCTTTATTCCCCAAATCATCATATTACTATCCAAATGCGTTTCTAAAATGTTTCATAACGTTGAGAGACAATTTTGGTCAAAAGTCTAGTTTACTGTAGGGAGTTCTATCCTTGCAGGGTTCACCGCACTTGTTGCTTTGCGCTAGATTAACTCAAGATTAAGATATTTTCCAGTATTGAGTTACAACCATAATATCTGTATCGAATACGTGTTCTTGTCACAGGTTAAGTTTAGCTTAGAAAGGATCTAGGAGAAGTTGCCGTGGCACACTGCTTTGCAATGCTCCTCTTTCAAACTCAGTCATACAATAGTGAGGCCGAGCTGATTATACTCTAGACGTATAGCTTTACAGCATACTCACCTAAGTTTAGTAAATAACAAGCGCGATTAACTTTGGGACTGTGGCTTGCATCCTTCATGCTGAATTATTTTTGTATGCATTAAAATTAACCTATTCTGAATTTTACTTGTACTCCCTCCCTGTCCTACTGCACAGAGTTCGAACAGATATGTTTCTATACTTGTAGCCTTGTACTCGACTCGGTTAAAATCTTAAATACAAAGTTTGCTTATCGGAACAAATCGCCCTCCTAAGATATGCTAACTAGATATCCGTTTTCCGTTAACTTTCAAACGACATTTTTTAAGAGTAGGTAGACAGCTTACAGATTAAATAACGTGTTGAATGCTACTTATAAAACATGCTGACAAGTGGAAATTGGTTGAGTTAAGAGGAAACAACATGTGCAATGATCACCATACATGCACTTAGTGCTTTCTTTGTGTATGTTTATTTGTGTCCATAACTGTCTATCTTTATTTACAAATTTGTATGCTTATATAAAATTAGTTATGTAATGCCATAAGTACTTTCTTCAATAATACCGCGTGTTCGTTGGGAATCGGATTAAATTCTCTCTCGGAAGATTGTTAATCATTTCACCCCAAGCAAGGAATGCCACTGGTACGCAGGGGGTTACAGAGGATGACCATGGGAAAAAAGACTAAGTACAGGGAACCGAGGAAAGTATAAAAGCTGAACGGGCTTCAAGAAGATAGAACATGGCGATAGACGTTGTATTTAAGTTTTTGATGATTGTAATTATCAGGGAAGCAAGGAAACGAAGAGACTTCCAAAGGCAGGAAGTGCGAGAGAAGAAACTCTTGGAGTTGAAGTAGCGGTTACATTTAACTAATTCAACAATAAAAGGGTGGGACCTAGATGCCAATCTCGTAGTACATTGAAAATTACATCGTCCGGTCACCAGAGTAAAAACCTCGTCAGAGCAGGTGCCATGAAAATATTTGTAGAAAAGACAGAAGGAAGCCACGTCACATCGGTGAGAAAGTGACTGAAGTCGAGATGCCAAATCAGGATCGATTATTTTGCAGATCCCTCTATGGATTTTGTCAACAACCTCAAGATGAGTAGCAGGAGCACCCAGACCAGATATGATAACAGTATTAAATGCGCAGGCAAATGGCAGATTTATAAATGTTGGATACTTAGTTAAATCAATATTGTTTTTACATGTTACTTTGCCGTATTGCAATGGTTATATAAGATACACTTGCTAACTATTACCAATTCTAGTTTTTTGAAACATATGGCATTTCTTAAGAACAAATACATTGCTTTATACATTGAATAGACTTGGTTGGCATTCAGGTATTTCCGGCTGTAATGAATGCAATTCGATTGAACACTTTATACTTGAATCAGCTAGGTTCAGTCAATAATTAATAAGTGTATTTGTGCACGTAAGTGGTAGTTATTATTTAGAAATTTGTTCGATCATGTAATATAGGTTATGTAATGTCGTAAGCCGTTCTATCGATAATCCGTCACGTTCATTGGAAAACGAATTAAACTTTTGACACTGTAGTCGGTTATTTATCCTGTTCAGTAATATAATTACTGATAGTGGAAACTTTTGCATGTAATGTTATATGGTAATGGATATACAAGGAACTGTTAATATTTATTACTAATGTACCTTGTATTAGACTTAGGTAAGTTTAATAAATAGCAAAGAATTTCATGTAGTTGAACTAATTAATGCTAGGAAAAAGGTTTTATTTTCAGGACACATTTTTAAGATGGATATAATACAATTTTCTGAAGCTCTTGTCATTAGGTCTTTTGTCTCACTAATATGGTGTAATAGCTAACAAACTAATAATGCAGCCCAGAACTACAATAGTGAGTTTGTAAAGTCAGAAATAAAAATTAATTAAGACATAAAACCTAAACAAAAGAACTAGGACAATGTAGAATCTCTCAAGTGTTGTTATAGATCATTCTTGTGCAGTATACTTTCAGGACTCCACAACTTTCTCTCTTTCTGCCCATCTATTTAATCCATAGCTGGGGGAAGAAGAGATGGATTTATACCTTTCAGAAGTATTTGCGCGGAAGGGAATGTAACGAACTTAACTGGAATTCGAACTCGGTTCACCGATTCCTCGTTCCGTGTTGCTAGCCGTTTCACTCCCACACATCCATTTAGTGTACATAAAGATTCGTGAAATAACAGGAGGTCTTATAACTGTGAACCGACTGATTTTAGAGTAACTCAGGTGTTTAACTAATCAAATGACCAGCGTCAGGAAAAAAATGAAAACTAACATAGGGCGAACGTAGAAAATAAAATTACGTAATTCATATCATTAGCCCAGTGAAATCGCTTGTAAAAATTGATGAGAAATATCCTTCAATTTTTTCTATTACAGAGAGATAAATGTTTTATCTTAATTTACCAACAAAACGTGTCCACCTTTTGAATTAGGATTTGCAAATTCAAAATTAAAATAAAACAGATTCAGATAGTATAAAATCCATATCTTGAATTCAACTTTTAAAAACACCTCATTGATGGTGGACTACCGTGAGGTCGTAATTTCTAAAAAAACTACTTACTGCCATCATAATGTACGGAGATAAGAAACCACCCACTTTGGCAAAGGTAGCCAGACTTCCGAGCGCAGAGTTTCTTACACAGGTAGGGTATAATTCACAGGTATGTAGATAGATGACCCCGAATGTACCGGTAATGAAGAGTTTGCTTAAAATAGCCAATGCTGTTGTAGTCCATATTAAATCTGAATTAAAAAGAAAAATCAAATTTAAAAATTGAAAACATATACCAAAGATTAGTAAAGGCAATATTTTTTGAAAGCTCTTTCGGAAGATAACGATAAAATATTTATGAAATCTATGTATTCATAATTTAAGATGGCCGGACGATGGTTCCAGCTTTTTCAAATCTTCGCACCCTTAAGAAGAAAATAGGCTTGTATTTGATTCCTTTCCGGTATGCTAAATAAAATTTCACTAACAAAAGTTAATGACTACGATATATACATATATGATTTCCCCTGTAGACACGCAGGATTGAACCATACATAGAGGCACAATGTGTTTATTAAAACTCCCGAATGCCGAGACTGGTACGTCATAATTTTACACTGTTTTAAAAACAGGAATCTCTATTCAAACATTTATAACCAGTTAATATGCACACACACACACATATGTGTGTGTGTATGTGTGTGTTTTGAGGGGATGAAGGAAAGGAAAAGAGGGCGAGAGAAAGGGGACAAATGGACGGAAACTGCACGTTGACTGCTAGTTTCATACTTCAATATAAATTCCAGACAGACAAATATCGTCCAGTGCTAATCTCCATATATACACTGCATATATAAATGGACTATCTCTATTATTGAATATACTTCACTTATAAATATAGCAAATTTTAACCATACGCTTTCATATATCTATATATATATATATATATATATATATATATATATATATATATATATATATATATGTAAGCGTTCTGAAAGCAAAGGAAGTATTTGTCGCAGATTACTCCCACAAGACAAAGAAGAATCACTGTAAGTCCAGACTCTAATATCGTGGGCAGAAAGATTTGCAGGTACTATTTCAAATCACAATGCGTGTAACCAGTCAGAAAAATAACTCGCTCTCTAACAAACGCCGAAACCAAAAATGCCCGAATTTTTCCATTATTTATTTCATACTTACGTACAAAATTGTGGCACAAAGCCAAAAAAGGGGAGGGGTAAAGGCTGATCAACACTAACTATCTTATACCTAGCTAATCAGATTCACGACCCATTCATACATTACAATTTACCCGTTCACCACAAGAACTCATCCATCACCATTCAATCCTCCATCCACCATAATACCACATCCTCTCAAGGGGAACCTATAAAACGCACCCCATGCCATAAAAATTTGTATGATAATAAACAATATACATTAAAATTCTAATAATGATCAATGAAAGGGGAGGGAGATGAACCCAATAATAATAAACTAAAATTAACACAAAATACAAACTAAACGTAATTGATGTTAGTAGGGACCGCCCAACCCTTAAAACAGAGAGGCCGCTGTATTCGGCCCAAAGGACAGAATCAAGAGGCTCTCTCGCTAAGGGAGTGGGGGGAAAAGGGATAAAATATTATACGGACCTGGAAAAATATAAAGCTGACCGAGTCGAGATGAATAATGGGGGCCAAACAAACTGGGGAGTTTGGGAATCTCGACTTGAATCATAACCAAAGAGCAGCCGGGATACAGACCAGGAACAACACTTATTCACATTAACTAGGTACACTGAAGCTTGTCTAACCTAACCAAGGGGAGGGTTCCACAGGAAGCCACCCCGATGTGCCATAGGTTGACCTAGAAGAGAAAATCAAGGCTAGCCCCGGTCACACGAACCAAGCTCGCCTCTTTTACCCACCTTTCGCTAAAGACTGTCGAATGCAATCGTTTTCTATCCGATCTAATCTTCATCTTGAGCTGATGCTCAAAGAATCGGATTAGATCCTGATAAGAAAGACGGTTGCCTCGCAAGACTTCCTCCTTTCGCGTCGTCCAAATCCCCATTCGAGCCGTGGCTAGCAGCGTCAGAAACAGCATCCGTTTCACCCCGGAATACGGGGGCGACACATTGTCACACGCGTATGCGCGATCAATGGACACAAGCTGTTCGGGAGCGAGACGAGCCGTCAGCTCGCCCACATGGTCCCATAAGGGGCGGACCCGGGGGCAATGGTAGAAGGCGTGCGAAGCCGTTTCCTCTAAGCCAAGGCCACACCGTTCACAGTCTGGCAAATCCTCCAAGCCCCATATGAAAGCCTTGTCGTTGAGAGGCAGACGATTCCGAGCCAATCGCCAGCTAAGCGAAAACTCAGGGTTACTGAGGTAATCCGCCGGTGGCGCCCAAGACCAGTAGGAGCGATACTCCTCCTCCGACAAGCCGAACGTAACTCGTAGGGGATCCTTCGCGGGCCCCTCCACTAATCCACGATAGAAGACCTTCCTAGGCCCTGAAAGGACACTGGACCGAGGAACGGCCCTCAAGGCCGACCGACACTCGCGAAGGAAAACCGATTGATCCCGGGGTTTACGACGGCGCTCAACCCGCGAGATGGGGGGTCTGATGGTAAGGCCAGGGAACGCGTCCCTAACAATCCCCTCCAGCATCGGATCTCCTCCAGTCAATGCGCAGCGTAGGAAAGCCAGCCTAGAGGCACGGATGTGACTCATCAGGTGCGGCATTCCCAGCCCCCCTTGACACAGACGCTTAGTGCAGACTCGTCTGTCGACCCGATTCCCGCATCCACTCCATAAAATGGAGGATAGCGATCGTTCGAGCACCTGCCCGTGGGTCTTACAGAGAGGAAGTACGGACAATCGATAAAGAATCAGGGGGAAAATGTATGTAACACACATCTCCGCCCTGCCCTTCACGGACAACCTCCGTCTATTCCAAGTCTGACCGGCAGAATCGACCTTTGCTCGTACTTCAGACCAATTCTTCTCCAGCTGGAGGTCGGGTCCAAACCACACTCCAAGAATGCGGACAGGACCGTCCGTCCAACCGAAGCGGCCCGGAAGATCGACCCCCTTCCAGGCACCTAACCGCAAGCCGGACGACTTGTCGCGGTTTATCTTGGCCCCTGTCACCTTCTCGTACCGATCAATTGCCTTCTGCACCGCCTCAATGTCGCTGCGGGACGACACGAAAGCAGATACGTCATCGGCGTACGTGGAAACCCTGGCTCGAGACCCTCCAGGAACGGCGATTCCACGTAGGGCCGGACTGCACGCCTCGTCCCTCAGCCGGCGAAGGAGAGGCTCCAACGCCAAAGCATAAAGGAGAGGCGACAGAGGACAACCCTGACGAACCGACCTAGACAGTACAAAAGCGTTCGACAACCTTCCGTTCACCTGTACCAAAGCACTGGGGGAGCGATACAGGAGGCTAATCCAGCGGCAGAAGTTGGGTGCCAATCCAGCAGCCTGCAGGACAGTAGCAAGGTAGCGATGGTCGACCCTATCAAATGCCTTGGACTGATCCAAATTGATCAGCGCGGCTTCTTCGTCGTCTTTTACACCCTCTATGATCGTGCGGATTAGATGCAGGTTGCTCTGAATTGTTCGGCCCCTCACAGAACAAGTCTGCTCAGGACCCAACAGAAACTCGGCAACTGACTGCAAACGCTCCTGCAGGATCTTGGCAAAAATCTTTAACTCAGTGTTTAGCAGAGTTATGGGCCTGTAATCATCTAGTTTTCCCCCACCATCCTCGCCCTTTTTCAACAGAGTGATCACGCCCCTGGTGATCCGGCTGGGGATGGACCCCGACCGAAACCAGTTGTTGAACACTGCAGTCAAAATCGGAACAAAGATGTGCGACAGCCTCAAGTACAATTCATAGGGCAAACCATCCAGACCGGGTGACTTGCCTCTGCCGACCTTCTTCAATACCGCGTAGACTTCGCCCTCCGTGATCTCTCCCTCGCAGCTAGCCGCTTCAGTCGGCGAAAGCCGAGGAAAGTCAGCCAAATAGCTGCGAAACTCCTCCTCACGAAGACCAGGCTCCCTTGTAAACCGGCTCTCGAAATGCCGCCGAAACGCCTCGCACATGTCGTCAGTGGCCCGAAGAGTACGCCCCTCCGGGGATTTGACTTCACGAATGTAACGATCGCCACCTCGACGGACCTCTTCCCTGCGCAGATCTGCGCCCATATTCACCGCTTCGGAAAACATCTTGCTTAACTTATGTCTAATTACCTGACCCATGTAGCGCTCGCTATTCGAACGATCCAGGGCCTCCTTAGCTAAAGCTATCTCTAGGGGATCCCCCCCAGCCACCGCCCGGGAAAAACTAGACTTAAGCGTCTTCACCTTTTCAGCTCTATCTAGAGCGAGCCGCTTGCCGAAATCAGTGGTGAAAGACCTAATCCTACACTTAAGTCGCTCCCACCACCTATTCCCGATTACCGCCCCCACTAGCTCCCGCTGCACTAGTCTAGTTAGCTGCTCCTGGAAGTCCCGCCTGTCCAATAAGGACAGATTGAACTTCCAGTAACCAGCCATTCTAGGCCTATGTTCTAACGCCACCCGGGCACAAACGAGTTTGTGATCCGAATAGCCTACCCAGTGGAACGTGGGACAATCTAGTAGATCTATGTCGGCTCTTCTATCTAACATTCTGTCAATGTAGCTAACTACCTCTTCAAAAGGCCAATTAAGAGCCCACGTCCACATTTTCCCCCCGGGGTGATCGACCTGGTATCTATCGACGAGACCATAATCGTCGATCAGATCAACCAGGCTACGATTGCCCCTTCTCCCACTAGCACCCCGCCCCCTGTCTAACTTGCGGTCCAGAATGGCATTCCAGTCCCCCATTAAAATTAGGCGCGTTGAATCCACTAGGAACGGCCCCAACCGCCGAAAAAACGAGACCCGCTCCTCCCGGTCATTGGGCGCATAAACCGCAACGACTCGGAACGAACCACTTTTCACGGCAAAATCGGCCACGATCAACCGGCCCTCGGCATCGGTATGCACAAGGTCCACCTTCGCATCAAGAGTACGTCTGACAAGCAAAGAAACTCCTCTGGCAAACCGGTCCCCATATGCTGAATAGACCACAAAGTCATCCTCCAGCACACACGCATCGGAACTGCAAACAAAGTGGGTCTCTTCGATCGCGGCAACATCCACACCAAAGGACAAGAGGTCCCGAAGCAGGCGGGCAGCCTTACCCCGATCCCTCAAGCCCCTTGCATTCAGCGTAGCTATCTTAATTGACATCTAAGTCCTGTAAAATAGAAAAACAGAATTAACCTAGTCACATACGGGGCGGAAATCCGCAGCTGTAAGGACCCCGACGGAATGTCCCAGGTTCCCTGTACCCAACTCGGTCGTCATACGACCACCCAGGACAATACCGCCAACGTCCGTGGGGTATGTTAGTTTAATAGCTCTATACAAAGAGGGATGGAGCAGAACAGGAACCCTCCCAGGGCAAAAATTCCTCATTTTTTTCAAGTCTTCATTATTTTCTTCACACACCCTTATTTTAGGGTAGGCTACTTGAGCCTCATTTATATGGCTCTACACTTTCAAGTATGTCCCAGTGTCTCTTACGACGGTGATGACTCCCGGTGCGTTAGGGAAGTTTCGTGGGTCTTCCACCGACTTCCCATCTACCTCTTCAAGTTTAAACAGGCGCCCCAAAAGTTCCCTTTTTTGCTTAGACAGGCCTTTTTTGGCCTCCTCCTTATCCACTTTACAAATCCCATCGAGACCCTGGAAGTATTTCTTCTTTTTTTTCTTCTCCCTTGCACGATGGGGAGGGGAGGAAGTAGACGTGTGCGGGGAAGTATCAGGTGAACTTAGGGTTGTAATGGGGGAAGAGGGGGATGGAGCACGGGAAGGGGAAGAAGGGACGCTCCTAACTTTGGGGGAGCTGGAAGATCTTGTTGGCGAAGCAGGGAAGGAGTGCCGCCTGGTTATGTCCATGCTTCGCTCCGCCCTTCTACGACCAGAAAGTCTTGGTTCTATTTCCTCTGAATCTTCTTCTCTGCTTCTTTTCAGGGACGCAGCTCGCGGTGGAGGCATTCTGTCCACCTCCATTGATGTTTCTTTCTCCACCTGCTTCTGTTTGTGGAGGTATTGCTGTTGCTCCTGCTGCAGTTTTTGTTGTTGTTTCTGCTGCTCCTTTTGCTGTTGTTTCTGCTGCTCCTGTTTTTGTTGCTGTTTCGGCTGGTGGTGATTCTCTTGTTGTTGATGAGGTTGTTGCTTCTGGGGCTTCTGTTGTTGCTGCTGGTGGGGCTTCTCTAGTTGCTGTTGCTGGGGCTTCTCTAGTTGCTGTTGCCCCTTCTGTCGCACTGGGGGAGAGGGTAGAGTTGCCACTTTCCCCCCTTTCTTCCCCTTAGTCCAGGCTCCCGAGGTGGCCTTATCTTTCGTTGGTGCCACCTCTGCCGCTGCTGCTGCTACTGCTGGCGTCTCCTTTGTTGGCTGCTGGTCCTTTTTCCCGGGGCACTCCTTCGCCATGTGCCCGACCGTACCACACGCCCAACAACATGGCCTCCTACATTCCACCACGACCAGCATTCTCTTATCCCGGCAAGTTAGCACGTTTGGGATGTCCCGAAAGTTGTCTCTGTCGAGGACCACTTGGAGCACCATGTCTCCCGTTGCTATCCCCGACTTGCTTATGACGGCACTCACTTCCTCCACTTGGCCAAACTTAGCAAAAAACGCTCCCATTCTGTCCTGGGGAATGTCGACAGGAACCCCGTGAACTGTTATTTTGATTTTTCTTGTCCCCATATACTCCGTTTGGAGCCGCAAGTTTGCTGTGGACAAGATATTCCCGGCCAGCTGCTTTGCTTCTTGCTCTGAACCAAGCAGAATGTCCCACATGGCATTACTTCTACGGGCCAACATCTTGGGGGCAATCTTGAGGGTCTTGAACGCATCCTCGACATTGTCTCTGTTGACTCCAATGAGCCTATGGGTCTTGACATCTGTTGTCAGCAGCGATATAACTTTTACCTTGATAGCGTTCAAGGCCTCCGGGATTGCTACAAAGTCATTCCCTTTTACATACTCTTCTTATTTCACCCGTTGTTCTTCGTAATACGCAGATTCTTTTTTCCTCGGTCCACTTTCGGACCAGGCCTGTGTTTTCGCAGGTGACAAACTTTGGGTTTGCACCGGCAGTACTTCCACTGGTGGAGTCATGTTTACGTTTGTGTCGTCGGCCATTTCGACCGCGACCAAACGAATAAAGCTGTATTTCTTTTGACTTAAATTTTTTTCAGTCTTTCCAAAAAAGAGGATAAACAGAAAATAAAACGTAAGAAAAACGTGGACAACCAAAGATAATTCAAATAAATACAAAACAAAGTAATGCAAACAAAAACAGAGGGGAGGGCAAAAATGAAAGAAAGAAAAAAAAAGGAAATAAACAAAAACGAAAAGAATCAAAAATACACAAATAAACTAAAAACTGAAGAAATCAAAAAGGTTTCAGAAAATAAAATCAAAAACTTAACAGTTCAATTTCCAAAAGCTTGTCCAACTCGCTCAAAAAAAACAACACTCCAACCTTTAGTACACGGGCTACGAGCTTTACTGCCCGAATTTTTCCTCCCAAATTGAGAACACCAACTGCTATTTTTTCCATTCGCTGGGACAGCTGAGATAGGATGTTCCGTAATTTGCATATCAAAATACTTTTATAGCAACTCCTGCGACTGTCTTGTTTTTTCTTTAATTCAATTATCCATTTTCAGCATGTTATGCGGTATACGTTCCCTTCTGTTTGGTAAGTAGTTTTCTTTTTCGCCACTTTTTCCGTCGTAGAATACACGCGACACGCTGTCGCTTGGTTTGACGAGGTAAGTCGCCGTTTTCTTCGCTATAATATATATATATATATATATATATATATATATATATATATATATATATAGTGAGAGAGAGAGAAACAGAGAGCGACAGACAGAGAGAGAAAGAGAGAGGGAGCGAGAGTAAAAAGAGATATATTAAATAATTAATGCATTTATATTTATTTAAAATCCGATATTATTTCTTATTATAAACGTTATATTTAAGGAGATCCTTATTTTCTGTTTGAAAAAATCAGATGTACAATATATATATATATATATATATATATATATATATATATATATATATATATATATATATATATATTGCTCTCTTTTGTGGATCAGTTTTAATATTCTATACTAATAAGATTTTAAATGGTGTTCGAACCTTGCTGGAGAGCCCATTTTCTTTATTATGTCTCCCGAATGCACTGACAGGAATATGTGACACTGGTTATTAAAAGACATATGGTATATATATATATATATATATATATATATATATATATATATATATATATATATATATATATATATATGACCGAATGGGTGAATATAGTTAGGTATGAGCGAGTAATCGTATACAAATAAACACTCTATCGTGTAAAACAAACAGAGCTCAATGTTAAGTAACGGAAATATTTAACATATATTAAAGAATATACAAAATATCTTACATTGATTGCACAACTCTGAGTTTCATGCTGAATCAATTATCAATAGCTGGTATATCTAATTTATTTTTTTATTTTAATATTAATTTTTGGTCGACACATGTTTTCTGGTTATTGAGAGATATAGAAAATATTTTAATGAATTGGGGTGTAATTTTGAATTTGAATTTAGGATCAGATTAACATTTAAGATTGAAAATAAGGCTGGAAATAAGAATAATAAATTCTAATTTGGAAAGACGCTGATGTAATCAAAGTAATAAACCAGAAGAACGTTAGAAAATCAAGTGAGGTATCTATTATTACCATGAAAATCAATAAAGTATTTAACAATATTATTAATATAAATATTTATATTACTGAACTAACTAAAAGTAGTATTAATAATAATAAAATACGCCGTTATAAAATAAGATTAAATTAAAGTACTAATAAAAATAATAAATATCAATGAAATTAAAATAATATAAAATAAAGTCAGATAAAGTAAAATAAACAAGAGCCATATATATAGTAACATATAAATATGTAAATGATTAAATAGATAAATAAGGTAAATAAATGAATAATTAAATAAAAATAATAAATGTAAATAGATAAATAAATAAACACGTTTCTAATAGTAAGACTACAAGAAAATGACGACAAAACAATAATAAAAGTTATATATTAAAAGTTATGAAGAAATATACTTCTAAGGTGTGCTATATTTATGGGATAAAGTGCTCAATATCAGAGATAGAGCGTGTGTAAATATAAAAGTGAACATTGAAGTTAACACTTAGAGGCGACAGGCTGTTTCATGCTAGACGCAATCGTCGCATCTGTGTCGACTTCAATGTTCACTTTTATATTTATATTAAACGTTATATATTAAGAAAGGTAATGGAAATAATGAATTTTCAAAAAAATTAAATGCGTCATGGTCTAATATTAATAGTAGTTGTATAGTAAAGGTATTTATCCGACCTTTCCACCAGGCAGAATGTGGGAAAAGGGCGATTTTTGTGTGGGGCTGAGCGAGGCCGTAGGTTCTGGCAAAGATTCCCCGTAGACCTTGCATACACGGGTCGTTTTTGTCTACCTCCCCAGACGAGACTGACGGCATAACCTCGTCCGGGTTCTTCTCTGTCCGAAAGCAGAGTTCCACGTCTTGGTGCTTGCTCAAACCTAAGCTTGTAAAGGCAGCAAAAAGTAAAAATATTAATAAAGATAATATCAGTACTAGTATATGTGGACACCTGCTTTGGCTTAACACTATTAATCTGGGTCAACGTGTTTGAGAAGTTTGATTCTAGGTAGGCACATACTCATCAAATCATTTCTCTTTTTTTTTAAGAGATTACGATTTTTTTAAATATTTTTCAGGATTATTAATTTTTCAGAAAGATATAAGTTACATTTATTGCATTTTCCATAGAAAACTAATTTCCAGGTGATAATTTGATTTTCATTCCCGCTTAGATTAAATAGGGAGGTGCTGATATTATATTTGATATATCCTAATGTCATTTGGGGATGGTAGATGCGTGATTTCTAATGGTTTTCCGTAGAGCCCACATAAAACTTGACCTTGTCGTCATATTTGATTTCAGCTTTATAAACTAACGGTTTGGACATACATTTACCGTTTAATGGCACGGTTTGTTTTTTCTGCAGTTGCAATTCTTTGTCGCAGAGATGTTGTTTTGAAGGTTGTTTAAGTGCTTACTTAGAATGGAACAGTTGTGCTGTGATATATACTGGTCGATATTTTAACACAACTCTAGCTAACTTTGATGTTGTTTTTGTGGAAGATCTTATTAAGTGGAGGGAAATGACTGAAGTGCTTATGGATTAAATAAAAAAAATCCGATATTAGTTTTGATATTCTAGTTGAAGCGCGGGTTGAATCATAATACTGCTTTTACGACCTTTTGGTTTGTTGGCGTACTCAATGCTATATGCAGAGAATTCGTGGTTAATTTTATGGTTACTGTGTTTCAGTGCTTCTACGTATTTGCCTTTATGTTTTTTAAAAATGTCCTTATTTCTAGAGTTGTTGGACAGTCTAAATTGGACCGACTTATATAAATTATTCAGTATTTTAGGATGGTGGTTATATTGTTTGTTGATGTATCTATGGTTGTATAACTCTTTATAGTATGTGAAATCCATTAGATAGGTCAAATGTTACATTCAGAGAATTGATTATTTTAGCATTGGTGGTGACGGTAATGCTTATATCGTGGTTTTTGAAGAACTTAATTAGATCTTTTCTAAGATGGTCAGCTTTTGGTGCGCTTAATTTGCGTAAAAGTATAATTCCGTTGTCCCTATATAGATAAGTATTTTCGATATTCTTTATTCATTTGGTAAGTTATGTTATTTTTGTCAGAAAAATCATTCTTTTAGTGAAATAATTTTAAAAAATCATAATTTTTCCGGCGTATCAATAATTTGTCTTCACTCTTTCTTTCTATATATGTAATTTGAGACAGCTGAGATACTGCATGCTAATTTCATTTACCGAAATTGAAGCGACGCGTCAATAATTCGGTCTTATCTCTACCTATACAGAGTGCAATGGATAACTTGTCGTCTAAATTACGCAAAAATGAAATAGTACTGACATCTCATTTTAACAGATATATTTACCAAAATCACATAAAAATATTTTGAAATAGTAAAGAGTAAATGTATTCATTGGCTTCAAGCACGGCCTCTTGATGACTTCGGAATGTCCTACAACTCTTCTGGACAGTTTCCTTTATTAAGGTGATGAATGCTGCAATAATCCTTGCCTTCAGTTCATCTTTGTTGTTACAAGGCGTTTTGTTGGTTTCTCGCTCATCTGTGCCCCATATATAATAATCAAGGGGGTTAGAGTTGGGAGAGTTACATGCCCGGATGTAAGGGGTGGTTGTGTGGCATGATGCAGAACCCTGTTGCGAAACATAGTCTTCCAGCAGCCACCCTCTTGGTCCAGGGCAGTACGACATCCTTGATGTATTCCTCACCCTGGTGAATCTGTGGCTCACACCAAAAAATTCGTGAGTTCTTTTCTTATCAGAACGATCAGAGTGATTTTTCCGAGCTACTGCACCTTCGTAATCACCATCCTGACTCATTCAGCTCTTTTCAAATCCTCTGAACTGTCCTTAGATTGACACCCAAACACTTTGAAATGTTCGTATTGGAGATTCCGGTAATAAAGCCAAGCAGTACAGCAAACCGTTAGAAAATTTCTGTCGGAGGGATTTGCGCCATAGTACTCCTTTTCTCACAGATAGTGCCCAATTGACCCTACTATACTGTGCGATCGACAAAATAAAAAAAACGACGCGCGTGCGCAAAATTAAAAATATAAAATGGCGACAATTTACCCATCGCACCCTGTTTATATAATTTTGAAACGGTTGGACTATGATTTCCACAATGTCAAATTACAAACCCTTTACGTCTCCATGAAATTTATACTGCATGCTAATTTCATTTTTCGAAATGCAAGCAACACGTCAATAATTCTGATTCTTTCAGAAAGCGATCAAGATTATTTTAGAAAGCAAAGAAAACAAAGTTTATTGTCCTCTTACCATCTGAAGCGTACATAAATGGAAAAATTGTCAAAAGTCCACAAATTCCACCCGTAACCATAAAGCTCATGTACAAGTTCTTTCTGCCAATGCGGTTCAGTAAAAAGATGCACATGAGATAAGCAGGAATTTCCACAAGAGCACCAAAGAAGAAATTCAGGAAGATGTTTCCACTCAGATGTTCGGTGTTTAGCATCAAACCGTAATACACGTAACTCACTACGCACCTGCAAATATAACCTTAAAAAAATTAAAATTTTCTAATTTAATGCAACATATGTAGAAAAGGAATTCTACGAATGAAAACAGGCTAGATGTGGTAATTTCAAATGATATTGGTTCGTATGCCCCAATGAAATTTTAATTATTTTAGACGCAAATGAAAGTATAACTGACAAATTGAGTTTTCTCTTTCCAGATTGGTTATACAGGTCTGTTTTAGCTGACGAAAAGAACTAATCAAATTTTATAGCCTTTTGATATAGACATCACGAGACACGTGTTTGGGTAGTGAGTCACAAGTACTGTAGCCGTGTGTCCATGGCAAAATCGCCAGATGTAAGCTTTTCCACTTCAGAGTAGTTTTCAGTTCAAGTCTTCGTTCTCCTAGACTGGTTGCCACCCTAAAGCAGGTTTGTCCCATCCTTTTCCAACGGCATTAGCACGAAGTGAACGAAAGAAGATCGACTGGAATTGAAATTCGGCTTTTCGATAACCGTTAAACCATCCGCGCATCAATATGAATGCGGATATAGTATAATGCAGGGCTGTATCATTATATTCTAACTTGATATAACTGACAAGGTGCATGGCAAAAATTTTAAGACTTTCGTAGAGACCTTTACCCATTTGAAAGAAGTACGAAACATTAATCTCCTCAGAAAACTAGTACAATAAGGCAAATATTACGGGTAATATTTGCTAGAAATCGAGTTCCAAATGTATTAGTGTCAGATAATTCCCGAGAATTTTTTGACGGAAGCCTTTGTTCTCGGTTAAGGAGAACCCCACCGTAACCGCAATCTAAGGAATTGTAGAAAAAATGTTACAGACTATAAATATGAGACAGACATCATTTCTCCTCAACAATACGAGACTGATAGTTTCTTGCAAAGTCTAAGGCATCCACAAAATTTCATTAACCAATGTTGTAAACTCACGATTAGATGTTGAAAATTTCACTTCGCAAAATCTGACAAGAATTATCAAATCTTTTCCTTTTCAGCCCTCGTTCGAAAATAATTTGCGTGATATTTAGTTCTTTAAAAGTTACATTGAATTTTAAATTATATGAAGGTATATGTGGGAGGTATTTTTGCCGCACCTTGCATGGATCCATCTCTTTTCCCCCAGCTATTGGTAAATAGCAGGATAGACTAAGTCACATAGTCTGGCTTTGCAACTTGTCTAGCAAAAGGAAAAATCATAATTCAAACCTGTCTGAAGAGAACTGGGATCTGTTAGAATCTCTTGCACAGTAAACAACACTGCGGCTGTAATACATGCATTGCCCCTACGATCCTAATGGGTTAGGAGACACATGATCGTGATTATCATAAGAGTCGAAAACCTCATTGTGAACGATACTGTCATCGAAGAAAGAAACTGGTTAAAGAACCAATACAATACTAAGCTTTTGTAATATTAAAATTATAATTAAATCAAAAGTAAGTGTTTAAAAACAATTCATCTACTTGAAACAGAAAACACCAAATAAACCTGCTGATCCTTAATATAATGATGTTCAACGAGAAACAAGATTATTCCTACCAGTTGAATGTCATAATGATGGTCCTTTTTTGAAGTTTTGGAATCGTGAATATTTTCCATAGCCTGACTGTTCGTTGTTCGACTCCCGATATTTCTATTTCTTCCGATTTGCAATTGAAATTGCGCTTGTTAACTCCGGCTATTCTGTTCAGAATGACTTCTGCTTCCTTTTCCTTTTTCACGGTGAGTAGCCAACGTGGTGATTCTGGCAAAGCCCTGAAAATAGTGTTAATAATAAAATAAGCTTTTGGCCCGTTCCCCAAAAAAAAAAAATCACAATCTGAAAGAGAAATATAGATGACAAATCGTCGTGGCCCTCTTCAAGATTTACTGAAATTCTGGAATACATAGCTCTAGTCGGGCTCGTAATCACTAGAGCATTTAGAACTGTTCTTCAAACGGAAAATGTTTAAAATAGAGAACAGGTAGAATTAAAACAAATATAGAATATAACACTGTATGGAATGTCTTGTTATATAATCCAAAAAAATAGCCATGCAATATAATATAATAACAATGATGATAATAAGATAACCAATAATGATGAAAAGTGGCTAGTAATGATAAAGAAAAGAAGATATCTCGAAGCGATAACTAAAAAAAAAAAAAATTAAAAAGAGCAAATATTTTCTGTGGAGATGGAAACAACACTCATTGTTGTATTCCGTCTTGTCCCTGGTTTCAGCCCCTCGGACCCCAACGCCACTTCATAGATTCTTTTTCTTATTCGTTTAATTATATGAGAGGGACAGACGTGGTAGCATCGATTGAAAGAGGCAGTGTGAGGAAAAACTTCAGGAAAACGCGTACCATCTCGCGACGTGGGCCTAGGCCTGTCTATAGAATTTGGATGTAGAAAGCGTGTCGACGCTTCCAAATTTCTATGACTCACTACAGACATCGCTCAGTTTTCGTCTTACTTGGACAAAGACAATCCATCAATGTCAGAATACCACAGCTCCGAGATATTCTGAACAATCCCTGACTACCCTGACTCAGCCTCTGCATTCTGTAACATTAGCCACAGCTTCAATGAACATAAGAAGCAATTTAAAAAGAATATAAAAGCAGACAACCCTAAGCCTTACACTGAAAAACAGTAAATATCAGGACTTCACCAGAGAAGAATATAATTTATGAAATATGACAATCAAAGTTTTGCCTATTTTATCAAAAAGACTAGAGATAAAGCTGGAAGAATTAGTGTCGCTAGAAAGAATTAAAATAATTCAAACCATTGCATCTATTATTAAATTTTGGCCGTGGTTAAAACCCTACTAATTAAACATTTTTTAAAATATGGAGCTGATTTTTAAAAAAGAAATTTAATGAGGGAGGGAGAAAGAAAGAGGGAAAGAGAGAGAGAGAGAGAAAGAGAGTGACATGCAAATGAATGCAATGAAATCATGCATTTTATATTGTCGCTTAGCACTGCTGTGGACGTACTTATACGTCTTTCTGAAACTTGCATTGTTTGCGATCGACGTATATATACGATTTTTAGATACCCTGAATGATCAGGTTCTATCTAGCCTTTGTGTTATAAAGCGTCTCTTGTTTGGTATTATTTTCGAAAAAGTACACACACATATACATATATATATATATATATATATATATATATATATATATATATATATATATATATATATATATATATCGTAATTTAGTTTTGTGACGGGCCAGCACATCTAGGAAACAGTGCTATAAAATGCAGCAGTGGAAGTGTTAAATATATTCCAATTCTTAAATTACCACTCATTAAAATGCACAATTACTCGTTTAAATAGATTGATTGTACAGAAATAGACAAAACCGATACTAGATACACGTATATATTGCATATCTGGATTTTAAATCTTACCAAATATAAAGCAATCCAGTAGGTATTGAGGGCAGAGAAACCAGTAAAATGAGCAGTGTCCAGTCCCGTATGTAATATGCCAATATGTTTACAATTAAATATCCGATAGTAAAATATGCTTGAATAGCGATGGAGGCATTAGTTCTGTTTTTCATTGACGAAATTTCAGCTCCTGTTAAATACAAGATTAATTTAAAATTAATTTGTTGAATTAATAACAGTTCCAGATTAACTTTTCTTAAAATAAAGCTTCTTAAAATGGGTTACAAAAATACATTCAATTACACTGTGGACGCTTAAAGTAGAATCATAGTTAGCAAGCTGATCCCGCAACTTAAAAATAGTAATATTGTTGTAACCTAGGGATGGTTACTGAATAGAATAATCAACTAAATGTTGGTAATGAACAATAATACTTAGGACAAGAACAAATAAATATATATATATTAATTTGTATATGGTGTACTTAGTGGAAAGCGCTCAATAGGATAGATCTAAAATATTCAGTTTTATGGACATGAGTTTGTAACCATGGGTTTCACGCATTTGGGATCATCAGAAAAACTCTGATGATCGCAAAAGATTGAAACCCTACGTTACAAACTCATATCCATACAAATGAGTATTTATATATATCTTTCATATTATTTATTTGCTTGACATTTGGATGTGGGGGTGGTGTAATGGATAGCAGCTCAAATTGATAAATCTGATGAACCGAGTTTGGATTTCAGACGTCTTTGCTACCTTCATTTACACGGAAATAACTTCATGAAATTTGTGAAACTATCTCTCACCCGCCTCGCCTCTAGCTATAGGGTACATTGTAGAACTTGTATCTGTAAAAATAATCGTTATCTCGAAATAAATTTTAATGCAATATTCACACGCAAAATTCGAAATATTTTTTAACTTTAAATAGCGCACAAAGGGTTGGTAAACCGTAAATAAACTTATATGCTAAAATATTTGTCCGTTACTTTGACAAAAACTCTACTTTACAATGCCATAATATTTTAGCATATAAAATTGTACTTAAACAAATGAAGCCATTCCGTTAATTTACATAAATCATGAGTGCAATCACGTACTTACATAGCTAAATGAGTTGCATATAGAATATCAAACTAAACTTTAGCCTATCATTTATCATTTAAATCACTTCTGTTCGTTGAAAATAAGTCTCTAATTTAATTACAGGAAAAAATATTTTGGCCAATGAGAGAACGGCATAAAGTTTCGAAAGTAGCAGTTACCATAAAACAGGAGGAATTTGGATTCTCAAGACATGCAAGTGCTTCTCACTTGGAAGATCAGCTTGATGAGGGTTAGAAACACGAAAAGATGGCTTTCATCGCAATTTTCAATTTACAAATTACAATCTTTAAAAATGAGAGAGAATTGATACTGTGCGATTACTCACCACTTCGTTTGCTAGGTTTGCCAAGACGCCATTAGATGGGGATGTTAAAAATGGAACGCTTCATGTTTCTTTCTGTTTTATCTTCTTTCCTTTCAGCATACATTAGAAACAACAACAACACGGATATCATCTCCAGCTTGAGGATATCTTACCTCCAGGGGATTGAGCTCTTTCACACGCACAGATGTGCGCGTGTATCACAAATACATATGATACACATGATTCCTAATAGCTACATTTTAATGTCTTCTTCCTTTTCAGATATTTTTGCATGCATAATTTATTCATTCATAATCATTTATTAGTTATAGATAAAAAAATGAAAATATCGCCTTGTTCAAATTCATTCCATTCCTTTTCATATCTACTAACAATGATGACCCATCATTTACTTGATTAAATTTTGTTTGCCACTACTTTTACTTCAACTAGGGGCAGATCCGCAACATTACAATGAAACAACCTTTAAGCGACCAAGCTTTTCACGTGTTGAAATAAATAAAATTCCTTACCAAAGACAACTGATGGAATATAGGAACCGGCACCTCCGACGGCTGTCAAAAAACGTAATATAAGAATCACATTGATGTTCATAATTTGTGAAGACAGAATTCCAGCAACACCTTGAAGCATGAGAGCCGTGATGATGACAGTCTTGCGTCCGAATCTGCAAAAGTCGGAAGCATACATTAAGATTTATTAGACAAAGAAAAATGGCTGCTATTCAAAGTATCGCCCGCTTACGAAGTAACTTTTTTTCAAACGGTGAAAATATATTTTAATATAAATTTTGTAACAGTCATGGTTATTTAGAAAATTTAATTCGACTAGCTTTAATCGTGAAAATTAGTGTATTTTCACATATATTCAATGAAAATACACTAATATTCTATACAGGTAAATCTTCTAACAGACTGCAGGAATTGCTATTAATTGCTAATTTCAATTAGTCTTGAACATGCATGTACATATAAATTGTTTTTTCAATAATATAGTTTAGTCATGCAGTAAAATGTCAAGGCAAGTCATGATTATTTTAACTCGAAAATGGTTTTCAACTCAACTTATATTGTTTTACAAGTTTTGTTTTTATAATAGGTTATCACCTATTATAAACTGTATTCAGTAATTATTATATCAACTGTATTCAGTAATTATTTCTTTCAATGACACTTTCATTTTGGTGGTAACAAAACATAAAATATGTTTTGGTGGTACATGCAAAGTATATCATTAATGTAAAATATTTCCCTATGCGATACTGAAAGGCATGATTAACATTCTACTTACATAGACAGTATCACAATGATATTATACAGACAGTGATAGCGATTCAGTCAGTCAGTTATGTGCCATGCGTTATACATGCTTAGGCGATCATGTACCTTTCGATACATGACTGACGAGGCAGTAGGTTTCTTTCTGCGGTAGACCAGTTGCCATTCAAGGCTATAGAACCTGGTGTATCCTGCTACTGGGAAAAGTATGACTCCTCTTCTCCCCTTGCATATCTGGAGTGGGGGAGAAGAGGAGTCATACCTTTCTCTAGGGTATTAGCATATAAGTGAATCGAATGAATTCAGTATTGGAGTTGGTAAGATTTAATAAAACTTTAATTAAAATAACGGGCAAGGTAAATAATCCAGTGAGGATTACAGACGTTTAGACAGAGCATATTAGGTATATTTCAAACCTAGATTTATACAGAGGGTCACCTATTCTATATACTGCACGTCCAAGGTTTTCGAATATCCTTTAAGGTCTGACTTTATAAGAATAAAAATTTGGAAAGAGACTTTTTTCAAGGTACTTTCGGAAAGGTAAATAAACTAAGTAGATATTATACTTAGAATAGGTAGGCGAGCGTATAAACGTCTATAAAGTTTGATTCGCGATGGACACATGGATGCACAGTCTCACACTGTTCATATATGTTTATGTTTGTGTGAGCACCAGTGAGTGAGCGTTCGTATATGTCTGCGTACGTCAATGAGTGAACGTGTGTGTATGTACGTTTGCGTACGTATGAGTGGCGTTCCGACGACAATTTGTCCTTCCACTATCATAAAAACACCGATATACGCATACATATATAAATATAAAATTTAAAAATTTATCAGTTTGTCTGCCGATCGCAAATAGTGTGAAACCCAGGTTCACAAACTCATATCAATCCAACTAAATATGTTAGCTCTATTACTGATATTGAGCGCTTTCCAATAAATACCTCGCATATGTAATATATAAATATAATATATATAAAATTGCATATATATATATATATATATATATATATATATATATATATATATATATATATATATATATATATCGCGTAGTAAAATAAAATTTTAATAGAAACACGATGTCATTTTTTAACTGGTTAAACATGTTTGGTTGTAGTAGATAGTCTCATCTAATTTGGGAATTAAAAGCTGAAATTCTGAACTCGTGCCTCAGATTAATCTTTTGACCGTAACCCAAATATCTGAACAACAAAAACTAAAGAATTGGTTTTGCTGTTCCAATAATTTTTATGGGGTTTGTATATATATATATATATATATATATATATATATATATATATATATATATATATAATTATTTATTTATTTATTCGAAAATTATAACATAAATATGCTATAAAATCACTATCACTTGATAAGACACCAGAAGTGTTGAAACAAAATGACTATTTTTATAATGATTTTATAGCATATTTATGTTATCATTTTCGAATAAATAATTATATTTGCTCTACTCTCTATTGAGCACTCTTTTAAGAATAGTACGTGTTGTTTATTGCAATTTATTCCGTATACCCCAATCCTATACTTGGGGATATATATATATATATATATATATATATATATATATATATATATATATATATATATATATATATATATGAGAGATAGATAAAACGAATAGATATATAATCAGATAGTTTAGAATAGAATATAGCAGAAAAATTAAATGAATATTCTCTGAATACGTACTCACCGGTCGGAAAGCCAACCACAAAATAACATGCCAACCACGTAACCAGCAAAGAAAACGGTATAAATCTGATTGACGAGCCATTCCTTATCACAAACTAAATTAAACTATAAAAAAGTAAATATGAAAATATTAAAATTAACCAGCACAAATTGTATTTTTATTAAATTTGAAAATTGTTTTACGATTGGATTTCTTTAAAAATAAAAAAAATACATAAATGTCTAGAATTTTAATATTCAAAGTGATCACTACAAACGAGTGAGAAGTAAAGATTTGATAATTGTAAAGAAGTAATTGAAGAACTGGCGAAACGCAGATGTGGCTGAGCCTAGTGTCCAGATTGTGAAAACAAAAGAATCAAACAAGTGGGCGGGACTTCCATATTCCATTTTTAACCGAAAAATCCCAAAATCACTCTTAGTTCCTTGACGCTTCATTTGACAAAATCCCCAAAACTTCTTTACTAAATGCATCAGCATTGCATAGTTACTGAGACTTCTGTCGAATATCGGTTAAATTCGAGCCGATCTATTTTTAAAATGGCGTTCAACAGATGTGTCTACTCTTATAAAAATAAACAATAATTAATATGCAAACTTATAATCAAAACTCTAATGTCATCATATCGATATAACGTAGCTGTAATTTAACTTGGAAATATTAACAGATGATATATTTTAGGTGTTCTGCCTGAGTGTAAACAGGTATGAAATACGTAGTTAGGTGGAGATGAAAAAGAAGGATATAAGCTATCGATTAGGTTAATTGGGATTAAGGGCGTAGGCAATTATGTCTCTCCACAACTTCGTAGTAAGATCTTTTTTTTTGTTATCTCTTCTAATCTCTGTTCTGCCAAACATTTCCAAAAGCTTGGTAGGCAGCTATTTGCTGTTTCCTCTGTTCTTCTTGTCTTCAATATGTCCTGTGAGTATCAAATTCCTGAAGCCTTCATTCTTCAATATGTGTCCTAGAAATGTCAATTGTCTCTTTTTGATTGTAAGTACAAGTGTTCTTTTTGTTTCCATTTTTCTTAAAACTCCGTCGTTGCTCATTCTGTCGAATCCCATTTCCGTTTTCACCAGTTTCATCTTCCGTGAGGAGATTGACCAGCATTCTCTGGTATACAGGAGAACCGATATTGCATAATAATTTAGTACGTTCTTCTTTGTTCCTAACGAAAATTTCCCGTTTCTTAATTATTTGCTTAGCTTTTAAAAGGCATCTTTCGCTATTCTAATACGTATTTTTTATTTTGGTGTCGCATTTTCCATCCTTTGTTAAAACACTTCCTCGATATTAAAAATTTTGTAATAGCTTGATTTTGGTGCTTTTTGGTGCAATTCGTAGTTCGCGTCTTAGGCCGTTCCTTTTGCTGACAACCATACACAAGAGTTCCTGTAGTTACCTTTCTGTGTCTGCTACTAACACTGTGTAATCTGCATATCTTATGTTTTTAAAACTGTTTCCAGCAATAACGAATCCTGGTAGGACTTCTAATTTTCTCAGTAAAGGATAAATGTCTGTTGAGACGACACATCCTTGTCTTTCTATTTTTATGTATTTACTGAATTGATTTTATATCCATAAGCAGGCAAATAAATCAAGGTTACCTAGAAGTTCTAACAGTTGTTTGTGACGTACTTTATCAAACCCTTCTGGATAATCTATAAATATGGGTATACATCCTTTTGCACTTGTATCACTCTTTCTCTTATCATTCAGACTATATCGTATTTCTCGTTCCAGTGTCTTTAAGGAAACCGTTCTGCTCTTGCCTTATTTCCAGTATAATTCATCTACATGTTCTGTTCATCAGAATTCGGATAATAAGTTTTGTTATCTGACTCATTAGGCTGATTGTCTGATAGAATTAGCATTTATTTGCACTTGGTTTCTTAAGCAGCGCTACGACAGACAAACATAAAAATATATTAGAGATACTTACGTCACTGATGATCGTTGTTTGAAATATTGATTTATCATAAACCCAAGAGACACAATTACTGAGAGTCTGGTTTCCTAGAACACTTTTGTTGAGATAAAGATGGCAGCTGCTGTACTCTGGTTTTCCGTCCACCCTCTTCTCCGGTATGTATTCTTTAATAAGTTTTGCGTGGGCTTCGCTTTGGATTTCGTAAGTGTCGTTTGCCAAATCAGGAATAGCGCACCTTTATCGGAAACAGAAAAATAAAATGATTTTTAATAATGTCATTGCAATCGAATAACTAATTTTCATTATTATTATTATTATTATTATTATTATTATTATTAGACTCAGAAGGAAGTCATACTTCGATACTGAATTCCCCAGACTGTATATATATTATTATTGCTACTAACCGCATTTCTGGATCTACTAACCGTATTACCAATTGTATTATTATGTCAATAGATTTATTTGCTATATTTCATTCCTGCGTTTGTCATTCATTTGAAACCGGATTTCATCCGGGAATCCACAACAAATTGGCGACGGAGATTCAAACTCACATGGGAAGAAAAAACAACAAAAAATTTCCCTCGTCGTCCACAACAAATTGGCGACGAGCGATTCGAACTCACACGAGAAGATGAAATAGAAAAATCCCCCCCGTCCACAACAAATTGACGACAAAGAGTTACGAGGATTAAAAATACGTAAAATTGAGTTATCATGGAAGATTTTAAAAATATTTTGGTAGGACTGGTAAAATAGCAAAATGATCAACAATTACAACTACAAGAAAGAATGGAAGAAAAATGGCAAAAGCAATCACTACAAACGCAGAAGGAAAATCAAGAAAGACAAAGAGAGCCCTAGGAACTAATATTGAAAGTAGCGGGTAACACTCAATTAGATATTGAAAAAGAGGCAACTTTTTCGCAAGACGCAGTGTGGAATACCATAGAGATTTTCAAATATTCTCTGGATGAGCATAAAAATTTCGGAGATTACTTCAGAAGACATGAAGACATCTTTAACATCGACTGTCAAAATTGATCAGAAGCAAAAAAGCTACGTTTATTGCTTAGAAAATTAGGAACTGAAGAATATACAAAGTTCGTGGATTATATCTTGCCAAAAAAGACGAACGAATTAACATTTGACGAAGCAATTATATGACTTAAAGAGCTCTTCAGTCCGAAAACATCACTCTTCAACAGGAAGTGGAAATGCCTTAACCTGGTAAAGGGCGATAATGAGGATTATTCCACGTTTGCCGCAATCGTAAATAAACATTGCGACGTCTTCAAACTAGCGGAATTAACCCCGGACAATTTCAAATGACTCATCTTTGTTCAAGGGTTAGTTTCAACAAAAGATAATGAAATGCACAAAAGAATGCTTTCAAAATTACAAAATGAATGTGGACTAACACTACAACAATTATCGGAAGATTGCCAGAGATACCTAAGTATAAAGAAAGACGCGAAGGACATTGAGGAGTCAGCTCTATCTCATATACGTAAGTTAAAAAAAAGTCTACGTTCTTCACCCTCCCCGGAAAGAAAACAAAAATTCTACAATAATGAAAAAAGATTCTCACCCTCCCCGGGAAGAAAACAAAAATTTTATAATAAGAGAAAAAGTACAACGTACAGGACAAATGACGAAAATCGAAGCAAATATAAGCCCTCACCCCCGCATCAGCATGTTATTGATGTGGAGGACTACATTGGAACAAGGATTGCGCTTTAGATATAGAAACTGTCTTGAGTGTGGAAAAAGGGCCACAAGGCATCTTAATGTAGGAATAGAAAAGATACGAGTAGAATAAGAGTTACTAGGATGCATAACGAAGACAACACCAACATAAGGAAATATGTGGAACTTGAAATTTTAAATAAAAAGATAAAATTGCAACTAGATTCGGGTTCCGACCTCACGATAATCAACCTACAGACACGGAGAAAACTTAACAGACCAACCATGTTACATACACAAAAAATTGCAAAGTCGGTTACAGGCAAACGAATAAAATTCGGAGAAATAATCGTGAATGTTAAATTTCACGGAAAAACAAAAAACTTAAGATATACGCCATGAAAGATACTGAAAATCTAGTAGGTATTGACTGGATGCAAAAGTTCAACGTTTGGGATCTACCTATCAGCTCTTTTTGCAAAAAGTTAGAGGTTTAACCATCAGATGCTATAACATTAAAGGAAGAATTATATAACCAATTACAAAAACGACGGGTTGAGGAGCCAAGCTCGTCACCCGCAGAAAACGACAATTCTATGGATGCAATCTTCGAAGCGTTTGAGATCCAAAGACCATAGGAAGACGCAGAAAGTAGAAGGTCAAACAGGAAGAGAAAATTCACCGAACCTCTGATTATCAACCATAAGAGAAAAAATACTAACTCCCCCCAAAAGGGATCTAAGGAGGGGGGTGTTAAGGGGTCCGCCCCTTTTTCATACAAGTGGACTCGCCCAGTGTGTACTTGTACTACTGCCAGTGAATACCCGGGAGTGTGAGGTAACCGCTTTGTAGGAGTCACAGTTGCGAGCACGTAGACTCAGAAGGAAGTCATACTTCGATACTGAATTTCTCAGACTGTATATATATTATTATTGCTACTAACCGCATTTCTGGATCTACTGACCGTATTACCAATTGTATTATTATGTCAATACATTTATTTGCTACATTTCATTCCTGCGTCTGTCATTCATTTGAGACCGGATTTCATCCCGGAATCCACAACAGTAATGTATTTACCTATTACTCACGAGATAGGGATATTTATTATGAATAGCTTAATCAATATTTTTTCTTGGCAACTAAATATTTTCATATTGTATTGAGATGTAAAGAGAATGAGAATAATATATTTTAATGAATATAGAACATCAGTTCTACCTGTCTAACCCTAAAGGCTTAGTCCCTAATGACCTAGTAGTAACAATTCCTTTTACATCTCGCTGTTTTTGAAAATTGTAAAAAAAAAAAAAATCATATTTATCACATGCCAATTAGCATTTTCAGATCCCATTTTTCTTAAGTTTTAATTCTACGAGGTGCGATCAAAAAGTACCGACTTTATTTTCCCCCCGCCAAAACTAATGCCGCGTTGGCAAAATCATTTTATTGAGAGGTGATGCCACCCTTCTTGCGCATGCGTGAAGCTTTTGTTACCGGTATGCGATTTTTATGCCTAGAGTACAGACGTATAGTGCGCGCCCGTCAGATTTTTGTTTTCACGCAAGATGACCGAATGGATCGAGCAGAGATATTGCATCAAGTTTTGCCAAAAACTTGAGGATAATCATGTTCAAATCATCCAGAAGATTCATCAGGCCTTTAGAGATGATCCAATGGGCAAAATTCAGATGAATGAGAGGTGCAAACACTTCAAACGTAGATGCGCCTCAATAAAGAGCGAGGCACGCTCAGGCAGGGCATGCACAAACCGAAGCGAGGAGACGACTGAGAAGGTTCGGTGAATATTAACAGAAACTACCGTGCAATAATGCAGGAAATACGCACCGAAGCAATGCATTCCATTTTATCGGAGGATTTGTGCATGAAGAGAGTGTTGGCGAAATTTTTTTGCTCATTCCACCCACATAATCCAAGCTTTCCTGGTCAAGAACAAGAGACCACATTTTCGACAGGCTCCCTACTCTCCCGATTTGACACCGTGTGACTTGTATTTCTTCCCCAATCTGAAAACCAAACTGAAAGAGAAGTGATTTCAGTTGCGAGAGGAAATTATGAGAAAAGCGACGACGGAGCTCCATATGATTGCAGAGAAACCGCTACAGAGGTGTTATCAGCAGTTGCAGAATCGTTGTGAGAAAGGCGTGAACTTCCAAGGGGAGTAATTTGAAGGTGATTAAATAAAATTTGTGAATGCACAAATATTTTTGCACTCAAAGATCGGATTTTTTGAACGCGCTTCATAAACATCAGTCAATATTTATATCTTTCAGAAATCATTGATTATGGCACCTGAAGACCCTTCTGTACCTGTAGGATATTGATAAAAATATCGATCAGGAACATTTCTTTTTATCTTCAGTACGATTTTAATTTTTTGAACACCTGGTGCGAATCTAAACATTGACGTCTTAACCAACAATACATAACCTTGTTAAGAAAAATGAATTTCTAAACGTCATTCTATTCTGTGCAACTGACTCAATATTACATTATTATTTTATTCATTTCACCCCTAAGGAAGGGTTCAAGAAGACAGAAGATGGTGGTTGGCGTTTTCATTTCAAAGTCTTTTTAGAAAATTCATTACCTGCATAGGCAATACTGCTCCCTCAAACTTCTGTTGAATACTGGCAAAATTAACATTCTTCCATGAAGGCTTTTCTTGCAACAGTTCCATTCCATCACGGGATTTATAGAATGTGACCTCTGTCTCCAGTAACATCGTAATGGCCGTAATGAACGAGAACTACCCGCTTCCGGGACGTTGTTTTTTTAATCATTTCGCTCCAAGCAAGGCAATAAAACCACTAGGGCGCAAGATGCTACGGTTTGTAAGTGAATATGAGAAAAACTACTATTAATGAGAGATGAAAGAAGAGGAATTAAGAAGATAGAAGATGAGAATTTAATAAAAGATAAAAAAACAATAAAAGATAAAAGAAGATAAAAAAAGAGGAATTAAGAAGATAGAAGATAAGAATTTAAACTTTTGAAGATCAAAGATGGCTGAGAAGCAAGAAGCTAGAAGAGAGTTCCACAAGTGAGAAGTGCGATAAAAGAAACTGTTAGCATAGAACTTAAGGCTAAGTTTAACAATTTCAACTGTGAAATGATGAAACCGTATCACTTAAATTCATAAAGTCTAGTTACCATAGCAGAAAATTAATCGGAACAATTACCATGAAGGTATTTACAGAGAAGCTATGTTACGGCTGTATAAAAGGGACTGAAGTCGAGAGGTCAGGTCAGGACAAGTAATATTGTAGATTCTTCTGGAGCACAAGACCAGATATTAAAAGCAAAGGTGAATGGTAGATTTATAAATATGTAAGATAGATTCTAGCCAGAAAAATGCTCTGGCATGACATAGTGAACCAACTTTCTTAGTTGAAGACTTAGCAATTGATTCAATATAATCTTTCCATTTCATGTCAGCTGAAAACGTTAGTCCGAGATAGCGCAATGAGTTACTCTCCTGTATCTAGACCGTCCCAATGATGTTGGGGGAGGCTTTATTGAATACCTTTTGTCTATTTCGCGAACTTGAAAATAGATGCATGAAAAGATACTGATTTTTATTGGTATCTTTATATTATAATTTGTTGTCAACAACCTTCTGTAACGTGCGTTATTAGTATAAAACTAGAGTAAACAGACGAGTTTGCTAAGCATAATATTACTGTAGCAGACCTATAGATAGTTACTAAGATAAACTTCATACGGTACAATCCCTATTGCATCAGTCATTCAAATAGGATGCGTCTGTCTACTTTTAAATTATGACTTTCTCTCTGTCCCCAAATACACACCACTGATGCCGGTAGGAAGTTTTCATCAACGAAATGGTCCAAAATCGTATAAGAAATTATACAAAGATTATTGCATATGAAAATAGGGCTCAATGAGTATAATTATTATTGAGTAGCACCAATCATACATATGGGGAAGGAGCCGGCAGAAATTATGCAAGTATCTCATTCACAAAACAAAAATTGTAATTATCATGTTCCAAATTGAGCTGATCTTAAGTTCCTTAAAATGGGGTTCACACGAAGTACCTACGCTTACAAAAAAGTAAACACAGATCTCTAAAAAAAAAGGTCTCTCTCTCTCTCTCTCTCTATGTATATATATATATATATATATAGTGTATGTATTTAGGCAGCATATTTTCATTAATACATGTTTCATTAAATAATATAGACAAGTATTGACTATTTATTTTAAGCAAATTCCTTTTATATCGCATGATGAGCTTAATAACATTATCATTGAAAGTTACTAAACTAAACCTTTCTAATAATTTGGCACGCTCAAATCACCGTGCTGATAACAAATATGGCGCAAGTTTGTTTACATTGTGCAGATCAGTACGAAAATTTCAGTGATTGTGCAGGTCAGTGTTGCCAACATTGGGTGAAAATTTTGTGTGAATTAATTGGAGAGTTTTTGAAATATTAGAAAAAAGTTATCTCGATAATAATTTGGTACGCAGTGTATGCATTTAAGGCATCAGACAATGAAATGGTTTTGATACTTTTTTGACTGGTGAGTTAGTTGAAAGACAGTGTCTAGTGAGCCCAATCCTCATGAGAAAGAAAATTAAGAATACGAAAGAAAGAAACAAAAGACAAACAAACAAAAAAAAAAGGTCAATGTTGAAGGCCGTTCTTTAACACCCAGGCTGGCACGTTGACTTGAAATATATGAACCATTTTATCTAAATCATAGAAATAAATTTATTCACGTGGTTTCAAGTCACTTTGAAATCATTATTATTCTAATTAATATTTTTGAAGCGTCTTAAGCGTCAGTTGATTAGCTTGCTTTAATTAGAATTTTTATAGTGTTAACTCTGTCACTGTTTTAAATTACCAATTCAAATTTCATGTGGCTTTAACTTTTAAATCAAGGTTGTTACACTGTTATAGTCTCACTTTTCAGCACTTATGTTAGCTTCAAACATTTCTGAAGTTTTCTCTTGTGATTCATTTTCTCATCTTTCAGTAGTTCATAATATTTGAACTACAAACGTTTCTGCGTTTTTTTTCTTGGGGTTACTATTGTCGTCTTGCAGCAATTCTTCTGTCCAAACCTCATTTGACATTGATTTGTTTTGGTAACTCTAATTTTTCTGCTGATTAAAGACGGACTATTTCAATTTGCCTGACGACATCTTTCGTCTCATTTTCAATTCATTGTTTTCTTTTTTGGCATTTTTCTTCGCCTTACTCTCCTTTGCTAATGGTTCATTCCAATCTTCTATGGTAAAAAAATATTGAAAAATCATTAAAATCAACAGATTCATTGCTGATAAAAATGGCGAGGCAAATACAAAGAAACATTTATTATTGTTGGATTTTCTTTTCTACGATAAGAAAAGCGTAAAAGAAAATAAATTACGAATTCTGAATCCCTCCAAATAAAAAAAAGACCACTTAATTGGAGTGCATAAGATTTATTACTTACAATAAACTGATTGACAAAATAAATCAGTTATTTTCTTAAAAGCAAAATCTTTTAAAAAGTTCAAAACGCAAGAAAATTTAAATGAAACCCTGAAATTTAACAAAAGAATTATATTGCTGACAAAATATATCACTGAATTTGTTAAATCAAAACAAAATTAAGAGTTTAAAAAATCCACATACATGTCTGAACCCCGAAAATAAATTCTTTAAATTTATACCAAACAGAAAATGCTGTTTAATTTTTTAATATCGTATTTAACTAGCAAGAATTGAAAAATATCAGATTTTTTGCAGTTAATGAGCAGAGTGGCAATCTTTAAATAATTTAAAATATCTTCAAATTCTGTAATTAATTTCTTGTGTAAGAAAAAGTGAAAAAATATCGTTTCTCAACTTGAAAGTAAGTCGTACGAAATACCAATGACTTCCTTTAACCCAATCACCGATAGAAACACTCATACTTTAACCCACTAAATTACTCTGTATTTAACCCAATTACCTACTAAATCACTTTCTTTAACCCAATCATTCGCTAAATCACTCTTCTTCTAACCCAATAAAACATTAAATCATTCTTCCCTTAAAACCAATCACTCATTAAATTACACTTTAATCATTACAATCATCCATTAAATCAGTTTTTATTCAACTGAATCAACCAATAAACCACTTTCTTGAACACAAGCACCAATTCAGTCATTCTTTCTTTAACCCATTAATCCTCCATATAAATCACACTTTCTTTAATCCAGTCACAAACCAAATCATTCTTTCATTAACCCAATCACGCAATAAATCCTTCTCTTTTTAACACTGAATCTCTCTTTTCTAACCACAAACTCACTTTTATTAAACGAAATTCAAATTATTTTCAAATGATTAGAGCAGCGTATTTGCGACCCAAAAATAAGTATTTAAAAATGTGGCACAAAGTGCAAAAAGGAATAAAGCATAGAAACTTAGTCATCTCTATTCGATTATGAGTTAGTCACGCTCATATCTTGTTCCAGAAAGAAAATTCTAAATAAATTATATCAGTGTCTTTTTCAGTTTTATGAATCTGCTTTTCAGTTGATTGCTAAAACTTAAAACTGTATATTCTAACAACAATTTGGTGAGATTGAACAGTGGAGAACTGTCTAGAGATTTCAATTAAAACAGCAGCATCGTGAGAAATGACAAATTAAAACGAAACCGAATTTGGAAAATATTTTTCCTGTGTTTTTCTCTAAGAACGATAAAAAATATACTGCCTACCTGTAGCCCATCAAACACAGACCCGTTATACAAAAGATTAACCATAAATATTTGGTAACATTCACTAACAGTTTTATAACTTTATCTTACTAATACTTTTTTGATATTGCTTTTCCTTTCGTGCTGAAGATCACAAATGTGTTTTTTTTGCGTTTAGGTCTCTCATTTAATGAATATAAAGTTTCATTCCTGTGAGAAAATGTATGTACGTCTAGCCTTTCCAATTAGTTTATACTCATAATGTAAGCAAAAAAGTATGGCACACGGTATTTTAGTACTTAAACTATATTTACTGATGACATATTCAATAAATTGAGTATTTGAAAAGGTTCACATCCCCTAATGTATTTTATAAGTTCTTCGTATTTCGTATTTTTCTTGATATTTCTTTGCTTTCCGTTGAAAATTACAAAAATATTTTTTTATGGTTAATTCCCCCATTTAATGAAGACAAACTCCGTATTCCTTTAAATGGATGAGATTATACGCTTCCATTAAAATCACAACATTGCCAGATATTGCAAACAAATTTGGAAGTAATTTTACCTGAACTTTACTCCAGGGATGACGAAAACCATACTGCCGATCTGTAATCCATCAAATATTGTGGCGATATACAATAAATTGAGCATAAATATTTGGTAACGTCCACATCCACCAACAGCTTTTATCGCTTCTTCGTACTTCATAATTTTCTGGATATTTCTTTTCCTTTCTCTCTGTTAATCATAAATATGGTATCTTTGCGGCCAATCCCCTCACTGAATACAAACGTCTTACTGCAGCACTTAAAAGTATATATGTGTTCCCTTCTGTGATCAAATATATATATATATATATATATATATATATATATATATATATATATATATATATATATATATATATATATATATATATATGTTAATGTCTAATTACTTCAACCAATCACCTTGTGCCTATGAAGTAATCATTATCAGAAGTTGCATCGTTATTTACAACCGCTCACTGTAGTATGATGCTAAACAAATATAATACTATTTTCTCAACCTATTCAGACTGTAGTGAATTCAAAAATATTTAGCTGATCCACGTTTGCTAGACACAAACATCAAACTCATAATAATTTTGTTTATATGTTATTATCAAACTAATAATGATAATTACAATTATAAATTCACTGGGGCATCTGCCTAGATCAAGGCTCATATCTCTTCCGTGTAAAGTTTTATCACGATATTATAAACTCAATTTCCAGGTACTAGAATTCGGATAATGCTGAAATGTTGGGTGCAGATTATAAGGCATAGATTGTTCATTGGTTGCATTGTTAATGCTTATGTGGCAGAATAGAGAATTTTTTGAGTAATATTACAGGAGATCCGTGAATGAAAAGAAAATGAAACTCCAGAAAAATTTAAAACATGTGTACAGTGGATGAATTTATTCTCCAACATTTATAATAAACTCAGTCGATGATGCATCCAAGACACGATTTTTGTGTGCACATTTTCTATCTATCTATCTATCTATCTATCTATCTATCTATCTATCTATCTATCTATCTATCTATCTATCTATGCGTTCATTGTTTCCTTGTTTCTTTGTTTCCTTTCACAAAGAGTTATTTTTAATGTTTTCATCAATAGTAAAATTTCTGCCGCTATGCATCTGCTACTCCTCTGATCTATATCGCAGGAATATGACACACATTTGAAGAAAAAAAATATACACATTATAAAGAAGCATTGTTAGACGGCGTTGAATGGAAAGAAAGAAAAATAAATAGGTTCAGGCATGTTGAGTTTAAATGAAGTACAAAACGGGTATTGTTTTTAGCAATTCGCCCAATTTCAATTTTGATTTGAATTACGAATAATTATTACTGTTTTGAATGGATTTGTTGTAACATGGCAAACAATTGTAAAGCGGGAAAATAAAAATAATTCTATTTTGGCACCAATTTTAGGATGCCATAGGGAAATGCGATTTCGATTTCAGTAATAGAACTATTTATTATTCGATTTATCGATGCTATAGAATGAAGACATTCACACATATGGTTATGAAACATCTGTTACTTATACTTATCATCATATTATATCGGTCGATATAACTGTCACTAATCCCCGAGGGAATTTGAGAAAAAAATTATTCCATAAAGAAAAAAAGTATTGACAAATTCCTGTTATCCAGTGTGCGTGACAATGTATTGGAAGTGAAATCAAAGGAAAATTGTTTTCATGCTATTCTTGTTTGTAGTGAGAATGGAGGTTTGGAACGAATTTTTAGAATGGAATTTAGATGATAGATTCAGGAATTATAGGAAAGATTATGCTGATGTTTTGGGTGTATGAGTTGTGTGTATGTTTTTAGAGTTATCGAGATGTTTTATTTTCTGAACACAGCACATTGTGGCATGTCAAGTGTTGGCGTTTTCTTTTCTATTATTAAGGCTTACATTATTTTTAATCTTTTTATTTACATGTGGATGAGATAATTATTTTTGTATTTTTTACTAGTATGTTAGGGATGGAGACTGGTAAGTTTGTGTGTGTGTTTAAACAGATTCTAATGGAGCGGTGGTCGGATAGATGTAATGTAAGGCATCTGGATAGGCATGTAGTAATGTGTCCAATGTAATTATTTATGAATTCGGTTTGATCAGGAACACAGTCCCTTAAGGTGCAATTGAATTTGAACTCATAGATAATGTTCGTTCGTTGTAATTTTGATATTGATGTTCGCTGTAATTTTGATTGTGATAGCGTATTGTTATATTTTGAGGCATATTAGCGGTATTAAACTTTTTAGTAGATAAATAATTTGATTTTGTTTCGTTCAGGTTAATTGGAGTAGTGTATTTCTTTATGATATTTCTAAGTGAAGATTCATCTTGTTTGTAGTTGATGTTCATTTGCCTTTGTAGAAAATATTCATGTATTTTTGACTGTGTAGTCACTATGTGCGATCCGAACAAATATGTTATTTTTGACTGTGCGTTCACTATGTGTGATCCGAAAAAATATGTTATTTTTGATTGTGTTCACTATGTGTAACTCGAACAAATATGTTATTTTTGATTGTGTGATCTCTATATGTAATCCGAACAAATTTGTCATTTTTGACTGTGTTCACTATGTGTGTCCCGAACAAATATGTCATTTTTGAATGTGCTCACTATGTGTGATCTGAAAAAATATGTCGTTTTGACTGTGTGTTCACTATGTGTGACCCGAACAAATATGCCATTTTTGAATGTGTTCACTATGTGTGATCCGAAAAAATATGCCATTTTTGACTGTGTGTTCACTATGTGTGACCCGAACAAATATATAGGTTTTGACTGTGTTCACTATGTGTGATACAAACAAATATGTTATTTTTGATTCTGTGTTCATTACGTGTGACACAAAAAATATTATTTTTGACGGTGTGATCTCTATGTGTGACCCGAACAAATATGTTTTTTGATGTGTGTTCACTATGTGTGACCAGAACAAAATATGTTATTTTTGATTGTGTGTTCGCTATGTGTGGTACGAACAAATGTTATTAGGGTGGTGCAAAAATAATATCGTTTTTTGATGTATTTTTTAACGTCAAAAAGCGATATTATTTTTGCACGAACCTAATAGTTTTAACAGTGGTCACCCGAAAATATGTCATTTTCGACTGTGCGTTCACTATGTGTGACCCGAAAAAATATGTTCCTTTTGACTGTGTGTTAACTACGTGTGACCTGAACAAATATGTTATTTTTAACTGTGCTTTCACTATTTGTGACCAGAAAAAAATGTTATTTTTGACTGTGTGTTCACTATGTGTGACGCGAACAAACATGTAATTTTTTTCTGTGTGACCCAAACCGAGATCCGAAAAAATATGACATGGTTTATTGTGTTCACTATGTGTGATCCGAACAAATATATCATTTTTGACTGTTCGTGCACTATGTGTGACCCGAAAAAATATGTTATTTTTGACTGTGTTCACTATGTGTGACCCGAAAAAATATGTTCCTTTTGACTGTGTGTTAACTACGTGTGACCTGAACAAATATGTTATTTTTAACTGTGCTTTCACTATTTGTGACCAGAAAAAAATGTTATTTTTGACTGTGTGTTCACTATGTGTGACGCGAACAAACATGTAATTTTTTTCTGTGTGACCCAAACCGAGATCCGAAAAAATATGACATGGTTTATTGTGTTCACTATGTGTGATCCGAACAAATATATCATTTTTGACTGTTCGTGCACTATGTGTGACCCGAAAAAATATGTTATTTTTGACTGTGTTCACTATGTGTGACCCGAACAAATATGTAACAGCGTGATCCCGATGTGTGATCCGAAAAAAATACGTCATTTTTATTGTGTTCACTATGTGTGATACGAACAAATATATCATTTTTGACTGTTTGTTCACTATGTGTGACGTGAACAAATATGTCATTTTTGACTGTGTGATCACTCTGTGTCACCCGACGATTATGTTATTTTTGACTATGTGTTCAGTATGTGCGATCCGAAAAATATATCTTTTTTGAATGTGTGATCTCTATGTATGACACGAACACTTATGTCATGTTTGAGTGTGCGTTCACTATGTGTGACCCAAACAAATAAGTATTTTTTGAATGTGTGTTCACTATGTGTGACCCGAACAAATATGTTATTTTTGACTGTGTGATCTCTGTGTGACGCGAACAAATATGTCACTTTCGACTGTACATTCTCAATGTGTGATCCAAAAAAATATGTCATTTGTGACTGTGTGTTCATTATGTGTGACTGGAACAAATATGTTAATTTAGACTGTGTGTTCACTATGTGTGACCCGAAAAGATATGTTATTTTAGATTGTGTTCACTGTGTGTGACCCGAACAAATATGTTATTTTTGACTGTTTGTTCAAGATGTGTGACAAAAACATATATGTTTTTGTTGACTGTGTGTTCACTATGCGTGACCAGAGCAAATACGTTATTTTTGACTGTGTGATCACTATGTGTGACCCGAAAAAATATGTCATTTTTGACTGTGTTCACTATATGTGATCAAAACAAATATGATATTTTTGACTTTGTGATCTCTACGTTTGACACGAACAAATATGTCATTTTCGATTGTGCGTTCACTATGTGTGACCGGAAAAAATATGTAATTTTTGACTGTGTTCAGTATGTGCGATCCGAAAAATATATTATTTTTGAATGTGTGATCTCTATGTATGACACGAACACTTATGTCATGTTTGAGTGTGCGTTCACTATGTGTGACCCAAACAAATAAGTATTTTTTGAATGTGTGTTCACTATGTGTGACCCTAACAAATATGTCACATTCGACTGTTCGTTCACTATGTGGGACCCGAACAAATATGTTATTTTTTAATGTGTGTTCACTAT
>OZ010594.1:105966858-105976858 GCA_963932145.1 Acanthosepion lycidas
TTTGGTTTTAAATCTAATTGTATAATGTACAGTTTTTACTGTTAATGCTGTATAGAACTGCTCTTTTTATAATTTCTCATTTGATTTTAGTGGGATATTGTTTTCTTGTTGGCTACATATGCATTTTCATAGGGTTGTATTGTTTATGTATTTTTTCCTTCGGATGACATTTTGCAGTTAGATTATGTTTCTTTAAAAAAAAATTTCTCTGGCGCCTATGTAAATGTGTTAATATTAATAGTTACGATAACCTTATACATTATGTTATTGGTTAAACATTTATTGTTAAGTGGTCAATTTTCTTTGTTTCTGCAGTTACCTTTAACGATTTATTTTGCTGCATGTTATTATTGTAATTGTTATTGTTTTTGTCGATTATTTTTTATTGTCCTTAGTTATTTATTTTCTCCATGATATCCATGAGGCTGTAACTATTTTGATTTTATTTCTGTTGATACTTTTTGATAATTTTCTGTTTTTAAGGCAGTATTTGTTAATTATTTTGAAGAATATTTCCCCTATTTTTGTTTTTATTGTAGTGGTTTTGAACCAAATTATATTTCTTTTTCCATTGTTTTACAATTTTTTCATTGGACTATATCGAATGAAAATCCTAGGGTTTTAAACGTTTTTGTTATTTCTATGTCTTATTTTGTCTGTAGATCTGCTGTTGCAGTTTCTTAGAATTAATAGACCGTTGTCCCTGTATAGAGCAAGATCTATTTATTAATAATATTTGTTAATTCATTATATATATGCCTATGAGTTGCACCATCATAGTTACCAATTTTATATATATATATATATATATATATATATATATATATATATATATATATATATATATATATATATATATAGATAGATAGATAGAGTGACAGAGAGAAATATATATATATATATATATATATATATAGATAGATAGATAGATAGATAGATAGATAGACAGATAGAGAAATATATAGCGAAAAAGGAGAGGGGGGATATATATATAGTGAGAGGGAGATAAAGAAATATAGAGAAAGTGTGAAAGAAAGAAATATATAAAGAGTGAGAGTGAGAGAAAGATATCGAGAAATAATCAAAATTTGGCAATAATAATAATAATAAAATCTTTCGTTTCATCATTTTTAAAAGCGAAGTACTTTTATCGCTCGATTAATATCCAACCTCCAATATGAAGACAATTTGCCTTCAAAAGAACGGAACTGAATATCAAATGAAAGAGGTCAATAATACTTGTGACGAAGGAAAAATCCAAAGAAAACAAGCTTCTTACTCGCATTTTTCAAAAGAAGGAAACAGAATACTTTCAGTTTTTTTTTTTTTTTTTTTAAATGCCATCATCATTACCATATATCAGAAAGGAGAACGCAGTATCTGTAGCAAATGTCCTAACGAACTAGCTTTGCAAAAGTCCTTCTTAACCACCTCTAACTTATCTCTGAGAAAATCTTACCTACGTCACAGTAGATAATTTATGTTCTCCAGTAGAACAATAGGTATCTATGACAGCCACTAGAAATCATTTTTTTTTCATTTTTTGACGACTAGAAAAACAAAACTTGTCTTTGTGACAAATCTAATTTTTAAAGTGCGTGGGAGAAAGGGTGTGGTTTATTATCCTCATTAATGTCAATTCTCTGACTCCGTTGGGGACTCACATGTCAAGCAAAAACACAAACCAAATCAACCTTCCGAGCGATGGGTAAAAATTATTTCCCAATGTTTTTGTCAAGGAAAATAAATTTTGTTTACTTAAATTCTCAACACAGTGACACGCTGTTTTTCAACCTTGAGCCGGTCGTCGTTTAAGCGAAAACATAAACCAGATCCTCTACCTGTTATGGTAGATCGATTTTCATAATCCTAACACTTGCAGTGGTTTCATTCTCTGTTTTCATTTCTCAATTCGTTTTCTCTAACGAAAATATAATTCCCGTCTGCTTCTCTTTTCGCTAATGACAAGTGTTTTTCTAATTTCTCAAGAAAGAAATAAAGCCATTTCTAATTTGCTTTACCTGCATGTCAGATTTTCGAAAGATAAAAAATTAAACTCTTGGTGCATCATTTAAATATGTAGGGGTGAGACAACCCAGATAGCCCTTTCTTCATTTTCACATTACCATTCTATCTCTCTATCCTCCAGTTTATATTTCATTTTAGGCTTAACGCTTTTTCTGCTTAGAATTAATGTTTAAGCACTTCAGAGCCTCGGTGTCGCAACTTGTCGCATTCTCTTGCCAAGCTGAAAAGACATAACATATTCAGAAACGTGCAACACGAATTGGCCAAATGGTTGTCTAAAATACTCCAAACTGTTTCAGATTTATTTCCCACCCCGATCATTCTGATTCCTTCAAATTTTCTAACTTTATTAGAAATTCGGAAATTTGTTCTAAGGAGAAACTCCTCATGTCATTTGACGTTGCCTGTATACGAACGTACCCATTCAAGACACCGTACAGATATGTTCCGACGCTCTCTACAGGGGTTGCTTGGGTCCTGCTTTAATTCCAGAAGCTCTTTTTTCAGTTTATGCATTTAAAAACTGAAGGAATTTAGTTTTGACAATACTATGTACGCCTAAATCGATGGGGGCTACCATGAGTAGTCATTTGGGCCCGGTAATAGCCAACATTTTTGTTGGGTTTTACGAGCTACTTTTGTTTTAGAATGATGTTGCAGCCTTTCACCCTCAACTCATCCATCCTTGCAGTTTACCATGGAGAATAGTCGTACCTTGCATTTCTTGGATGTTCTTGTTGAACATAGACATGGTATCTTTAATACCTGCGTTTATCGCAAACCTATGTTCATGTACACTAACTGGAATTCTTTTGTTTCAAAAGCCCGTAAGATTAACCTGATTTGCACCTTGGTCCATCGCGCGCTGATGATTTGTTCTCCCTGTAGGAACTGAAGAAAATTCATCACATTTTTATTGACAATGATTTTCTTGCCAATGTTGTTAATCGCGGGGTTCAGCTTAAAATTAGACGTTTCAAAAATCTGGTATTTTTGGACCCTAGTTTTTATCCTATCTATTTGAAAATACCGTGGTTAGGTATGAAGAGTCAAATGCGGTGTGTCAGCTTGCAATATATCAGGTTTTTCTACTATTAAGTTATGAGTTGTTTTCAAAACCATTTCGGTGTTTCCATCTTTTGTTAAATATCGTCTGTCTTACTTTTAAAGTAGTTTTGTAGTATATAAGTATAAATATCAGTGCGATGCTGAATACGTAGGATGGACTAGTCTGAGATTGGAGACCCGTAAGTGTTAATATGTTCCGGCTAATATAAAATCAGGCAATCTGAGTCTTTTTCCAGGACGACTCCGTCTCTACATGATTCGGCAATAGGCCAACATCTACTTGACAATACCGACTGGTGATGGCACTAATTTCTTGATAAAGGCAAAAAAATAGAGACGGTAGATCGCCATTTAAGAGAGCCTTTTTGGTGATCAGACTAACCAGTGGCTGTGACTCTCCATTTTGAAGGTACTTGGTTGGCAGTTTGCTGGATGCTGTTTCCAAATGATCGTAAGGATCCCGAAATCTTTGGTAGCGCTTAGAGAGGCTGCTCCGATCAGCAGTCGCATAATATCGGGGTATCTGTAGTGCCATGTCGCGCATGAGTAGATACCCCTGAATGTATTTCCGGTAGGCAACACATTATGCTCTGTTTCCATTCACATACTGGGGGGTTTGTATTGCCATTGACGATAGATATTGACAAATATGGAAATCACAACAAAAAGAAATAAAACTAAAGCAGCTTACAAAAACCACCAACCGCACTCAATCTTTCTTTCTCCAATATTCGCAGCATCCATTCCAACTTATGTAGCGTAGAATCCTTCCTCCTGGAACGGTTTCCAGATATCTTTGTCCTTTGTGAAACCAACTTGAATTATTTCATTGCTACCAATGAATTTTTGATACCGGGGTATCTTCCCCTTTGCCGAACAGATTTCAGTATTCACATGCATAGCTTGGTGTTTACATCCGGAATAATCTGCGGATGGCCAGAGAATTGTCTCTCGAGATAGCTGACTACTCATGTGCTTCTGTCGTTCGCTACTAAACTCTTATCAGCTATCTCTTTTTCCTTTATCGCTCCCCGTCTTCCCAAGACTGCAGTATGTTAGAAGCAATAGATGACACTATAGAAAACGCATTTTCTCCCAATCAAGCTGCGGACACCTTTCTCTTCGGTGACTTTAATTCTCACCACTGCACGTGGCTGAAACATTCTAAAGGTACTGATGTTGCCGGTATATAGACTGCATTTTCCCATTACCCAATCCCTCACTCAAATCGTGGACTTTCTTACCCGTTTCTCTAGCCAAACCGAGCAACAGATTTCTCTAGTGGATCTATTTTTTACCTCCTCTCCTCGCTCTTGCCGAGATTCAAAATACTGCGCTCTTTGTAATTCGGATCACTCTGATATCTCTTCCCAATCATCCATTAAAGAGGAACCCACTATTCATTAGACCTTTTTCCGTTACCAATATGCTGATTGGGACTCATTCTCTGCATTTTCTTCGAGACGCCTCTTGGACTGAGATCTGCAATCTTTCAATTGAAAATTGCGCCAGTGAGGTTTCTTCTCGGGTTAAAGCCAGCATGGACGCTTTCATGACTACTCAGAAATACCAAGGGAAAATGTAATGCTCACTATGGTTCACATCAGCATACTCAGCAGCCGTAACACTATTTCCGGCTTTATCAGTGTGACAGTGACAGTTTTCATTATAGCAGGGGCCTATTTGCTACTGCTCGTAACACATGAAAGCGAGTCCTTGAGGGAGCCAAGTCCCTGTTTACTGAGAAATTGAGGCACCGCCTAGCCTCTAAAACTTTGGCTCTAGTAATAGTATACGCAATAAGTGCAAGGTCTCTATTCCCTCATTTCAATCGATTTGAAGTTTTATCATCCTCTGCTGATAAACCTGAATGTTTTGCCCGTAAATTCTTCTCAAGCTATACTCTTAACCCGTTTGGATTATCCCTGCCAAACTTCTCACTTAGAACTGATTCTCTCTTGAGAGATATGCATATAACCTCTTCTATGATTTCTGCTATCATCACTAACCTGGATCCCCACAAAGCAGGTGGACCCAATGGTATCCCTGTAATAGTCATTAAGATGTGTACTCTAGAACTGGCTCCTGTTCTCTCTAAACTATTATAAATGCCTCGCAGTCTCTTGCGTTCTCGCCTGCTGGAAGTAATCGTCTGTTGTTCCAGTTTTTAAGGACTCTGGTGAACCGTCCGACCCATCCAACTCTCGGCCTATTAGACATCTACCACTTTTTGGGAAACTCCTAGAAGCCCTAATCAATGCTTAACTGGTTCATCATCTTTCATTGCAGGGCCTTTTCCTAGACAAGAAATAAAACTTTCGTCTTTCCAGGTTAACTGCTGATGTACTAACGATAATTGTGGAAAGAATCTAGACAAAAATGTTGAAGCCTGAGCTGTAGCACTGGACATCTCGAAAGCCTTTGAAAGTGTCTGGCATTCAGGTCTTTTCCACAAGCTACGGTATTTCCGGGCACGTTTTTGGAATTGATCCAGTCTTTCCTATCAAATCGTGAAATCAAAATTGTTCTCAACGGCCACTCGTCTACATCTTTTCGTACGAACGCTGGTGTCCTCTATCCTTAGTTCTACGTTGATTTTAATCTTCATTAACGTCCTTCCAGATGATATCAGCTCTCAACTTGGCATCTATACTGACGACAAAACCATTTACTTCATCCTTGATAATAAGGCTGATCTGTCCGATAAGGTCAAAATGGTAGCTGATACTCAAAACGAACTCAAGATCGTCGTTAACTGGGACAAAAGTTACTTTTCAAATTTAACGCCCCTAAAAACAAAATTCTCTTCATTAATCATCTGAGAGGCAACTCTCTGGCTTCCATAAACATTGTTGATGATATCCTCGATGAAAGTGACTCACTGCGCCTTCTCGAGTTAACGTTCTCAACTGATAGGAAGTGGAAAGACTATAATGAATCCATTGCTAGGTCATCTGCTGGGAAAGTCGGTTCACTGTGCCGGCGAGACCATTTTTCTCTCCGTAATCAACCATGCATATCTATGTCTACTATTCGTCCATGCTTAGTATATTGCTGCCACATATGGTCTGGTGCCCCTTCTATTTACCTAGAGTAAGACTCAGCAATATTATTGGTCATGATCTGGCAGCTCGGCTTCAGTCACTTTCCCACCGCTGTAAGGTTGCCTCTTTGTGCCTTTTTCTTATAAATACTTTCATGGTCATTTTTCGGATGAGCTCTTCATTATGGTACCTAAAATGTATGAATTTAAGCGCAATACTAGACTGGCGGAGAGATCTCATCAATCTACAGATGAGCAAGCTAGATGCAGCCGTAACTTCTATGCTGATAGTTTCTTTTTTATCACTTTTCACCTGTGGAAATTCCTTTCAGCTCCATGTTTTCCAGCCAACTTTAATCTGTAAAAATTTAAATTCAATGTCAATCCCTATCTACTGTCGTCCTGATTGTTTTTTTTCTCTTTCTACTCATTACTAATGTTTCTGTTCCTAATTCTTCTACACTCTGTAACCCCTTGCGTGTTAGTGGATTAACTGCATTGCTTGGGGTGATACCGATAAAAAATATAATGCCTAAAAAATCAACTGATAAAAAATCAGTGAGAATAGAAAATACAAATTTCTGTTTGAATTTATGGGATGAGAAATATTTTCACTGTTTATATTCGTCTGCATCTTTGTTATTATCTCAACATTTCGGCCGTTGTGCTCTCTTACTTTTCCCTAGTGTATATTGATCTGGGTGATCTGCAGGGGATGCTGAACTGAACCCTGTATTTAATCTATGGGGGTGACTAAGTTAAGACTAAGAGGCTGCTCATGTATAGGGTTATCGTCTAATTCTTATTTTTATTTAGTACTGCTCAGTTATTGCTCGCCCGTTTTCACTGAGTTCAAGTACACACTGCTCGATCCAGTGTTTGAACGCACAATCACTAGATTACCAAATTCCGAAACCAACGCTTTAATCAATCTAAGCAATATTTAAGTTTTTTTTCTCACATAAACTTAACATTTTTAGAACTTCGGAAAAACAACTTGAACTCCCTGAGTTTAGAACACCAAGTCTTAAAAAGTACGTAATTGGAATCCGAAAGAGCTTGGGATAGTGAAAGATGCCTTCTAAAATCTAAGCATAGTATTAAGAAACAGGCAAATTTCGTTAGAGAAAAAAGAAAAGAATACGGAACTATTATGTAACAATATCAATCCTCCTATATAGCAGGGAATGCTAGACAATTTCCTCAGAGATGAAGAGACTTGAAGCAACAAAAATGTGATCCTTTTGAAGGATGCTGAGAATACCATGGACCGAAGATGTGAAAATCGCCGATTCTCTTTACCATATCATTATTCTTTACTAAAAAGTACCTTTTAGCGGACCGTGGCGGTGATGAGTATGTAGAAGAAATACACGTGGGTTAAAATTTCCTGCTAGCCGGTCCAGCTACACGAGAAAGTTGGACTTTAATTAAGTCCAAAGAAGAAAAAGAAACAAGACCGATAAATATATGTAAACAAATATATGTATTAATAACAAGTTACAAAACAAATTGACAGTTACATAGAGTTTGTGTGATGAATATTATGTGTGTGTGTGTTTTGGTGAGTGTTCGTACATACGTGTATTGTTCTTAGCTGAAAAGCGATTTACCTCAAGGTGGTGACCCAAAGGCCTGAGGGAAAAAGAGGTCGAGGCAAAGGGTTACCCAGTATTTATAGCCAGGGGAGAGAGACTCCTGGTGAAGGTTAAGGAACTAAAGGAGGTCTCTACTTGAAGGTGTTTGCTCTTCATAATCGCTGACCAATGTTAATTGACCCAGGCACAATCAGCTCTTCTTGTCGTCGTACTTTGAATATAATATATGTAGGTTAAAGCAATTTTTCGCTACCTAATGTTTAAAATGAATTTTTAAAAATGAAAATGCATTCTTAAAAATTTTATTTTAGCTTGAATTGAAATTGAAAAGCTAAGGATTAAATTAATTAATTCCAGTATGTAAAATATTCTGGTGTATTTCAGATAGAAATCATATAGATTGGAATATCAAATATATGCTCGATTTTTTTTTAAGTTTCTTAAAAGCGCCCATTTTCTTAAATTTTAGGAAATTTGTAAACAAAAAAAATTTTGATTTTAAACTTCTTCCTAAAATAAATTACATATTTTTGACACGTTATTTGAGTAAAATTAGAAAATTTAAAATTAATCTGATTTGAAATAAACAGTACTTATAGCATAAAAATATTGTATCCAAACATTTCTTAACGACGTGTCTAAATTTTTTCATGTTTTTATTCACGTTATCGATGTTATCGAGATGTTAAAGAGGCGATGACATTATTATGGATGATCAAATGTGACATAATTTTACGAAGTAAGCGAACGCGTTTTTTTATTTTTAATTAGTAATTTTTAAATATTAACATTTATTCAGCAATTATGTAATATTTATTTTTTAATTAATATTTTTTTTATTCTGGATTTCGTTTCTTAGGTTCTTAATCTTTTTATCTTATTTAGAACTTACTAACTTAAATAAAAAAAATTACTTCAATGAAATATGACCCAAACTAAAATAAATACCTAAAATTAAAATATTTAGTAAAAAAGTAATTAACAAAAATTAACTTAGAAATTTTGAAAGGATTTTTTGCAGACGCGTTAACGATGTGAAACAGAACCGGATATTGAAGGGAAATAATTGCAGTGCCTCAGACGACAATCAAATCACGTGATAGGATTATGTCATCTATAGATTCCCCATAGATCGAAATTAGGAACTTTTTTTTTCACTAAAAATTTAAAAAAAAATTATTTTAAAAATATTCGGGTACAAACGACTGTTATGAGCTTTTCAAATTTCGATTCGTAAATTTACTTTTCCATTAACATTATCATTGCATTACGTGTATAAAAGCAATAAAGAATTTTAAACGATTTTTGAAGTATTAATAAGTTAATATCATATTAATAAAAATAATTTTTTAAAAATGAAAAGATTTTTTATAAAAATACATTATCCATCGAAAATGTTTTATTTCTTCACAAAATAATGTCCTTAATATAATATATTTACAAAAGCAAGTCAGAGTTCTTCTAATTAATTAATGCCATAGTTTGTTGTTTTTTTTACATTTTTTTATAATTCAGAGCAGATTTTCTATGAAAGCGCTAAATGTTTAAAAAAAAAAAAAAAAAAAAAAAAAAAAAAACTGGTGATTTAGCTTCTATTAAGAGTCCTGTTTTTAACTAATAAAACAAATCCTCAAAGATTTAATTTCTCGAAATTTCATGAAAATATGTAAGTGGGTGGAAACATGTTAAAAAAAATCTTTTTAAGAAGATTTTCTAAAAAAAAAAAAAAAAAAAAATTTCAAAATAATTTTATTCATTTCTGAATATTTCCTGAAATTTTCATTAAAATCTGACATTTATTTGATTTTTGCATTAATTTCCAAATCAACGTGTGTTTTCCTCGGGAAAAGCGCAAAATAAAACAAACCTTTTTTTCTCTATTACTGCACTGTCGTAAAAAAAAAAAAAAAAAATTAACCAAAATTTTCTACGTGCTAGAAAGGTGTAAAAAAAATAATAAAAAATACTTTGGTCTTTTCTCTTAATAACAACATAAACATATTGATGACAAAACTTTGTTTTCGTTGAGTTATGGGCCTTTCTTCATCGTAATATGCTGTTTTTTTACGCGACCTAGTGGAGGTACCTATATTATACACTTGTGAAACATTATATCTGAGGGAATCTCTTATACTGTTAATATCTTGAACATGACCGCCAAATATAATATTACTACTGGGTAGACCCTTCCTCTGCCAACTGAATGTAATAGTACTGTTGCGCAAAGGGGTCGTGCCTTTCCTCCGGGCTCTGACTCAATGAC
>OZ010594.1:105994358-106001858 GCA_963932145.1 Acanthosepion lycidas
ATATCAACGAGGACAGGATGGGGTCCTTCTTCGCCAAATATGGCGAGGTGAACGACGTCAAGGCCCTCGTTAGCAAAGGCGGCATCCTGACCGGCGACATGGAGGTGCAAGTAACCGTGAACAGGGAAAACTTCCAAGAGATCCCAAACACCTTGGTGTGCCGCAAAAGAAGAATGCTGGTCGTGGTGGAGGGGAGGAAGCCATGCTGTTGGGCGTGTGGTGCGTCAGGACACATGTCCAAGGAGTGCCCTGGCAAAAATAAAGTCATGCCGATGCCCCCTCCAGCAGCAGCAACAACAACAGTAGTGGTTGAAAAACCATCCGGAAAACCTTCCCAAGAAGCCTGGAAAGAGGTGGATAAGGGGCGGAAAAATACGACTGTTTCAGCCCCGCAGGAAACGCCCCCTAAAAAACAGCTCGAAAAGAGGCCAAAAGAAGGACAATCTTCAAAGGAGCTTAAAAAACAGAAAAAACAAGAGCAGCAGCAGCAACAGCTCCAGCAACAAAACAGCGACATGGAGGTGGAGGAAGTGCCTCCCAAACGGGCTGCCTCCTTGAAAAGGAACCGAGAGGAAGACGAGGAGGAAGAAGAACAACATGTTGAACAAGCAGATCGAATACACAGACTAATTGGTCATATTAGTGAAGATAGGGGCAGGGAGAAAAACAGAGTTACATCCGCCCCCTCTTCACCAGTGAAAAAAGAGAAAAACACTTCTGCAGATAGGAGTCTCCCTCCGTCCCTGTCTCGATATCCACTCCCGCCTACCACCCCCACACCCCCGCACACACCTACTCCTACTGCGTCAGACCCTCCAATTCCCCAATCACCCCTCCCTACTCCAACCTCTTCGTCCACTCCCACTCCACCACCCCCAGATAGGGGAAAAAAGAAGAAAAGGATCTTCGGCAAGGTCGAAGAAATCTGTAGAGCAGAGAAAGGGGAGATAGACAAAAACCTCTCCTCTCGCAAGAGAGCATTACTGGGGCCTCTAATTAAACTGTCATCTGTTGATGGTAAATCAGTGGAGGACCCCAGAAATTTTCCTGGTGCCCCGGGAGTTGTCGGACTGATCCGGGATACCGGCAGGCACTTGAAAGTCTGGACCCATCTCTTCGAGGCCAGAGAAGCCTTCCCAGAGATAAGGATGGTGGAGACTGGGTCGCAAGATCTTAAAAAAATCCATTTGTTTTGTTCAGGGAGGGCCCCCGTACGTCTCCACACATCATTATATAGGGCCCTAAAACTAAATTACCCCACGGACGTCGGCGGGATTGTCACAGAAGGACGGATAACGTCAGAGTTAGGCGTGGGGAGCCTGGGACAATCCGTCGGGGTCCTTTCACCCGCAGATTTCCGTCCTGTATGTGAATAGGTTTATTGCACGTCTTCTTTTCTTTCTTTGCAGGCTTAGAAGATGTCTATTAAGATAGCGACTTTGAATGTGAGGGGCTTAAGGGATCGGGGTAAGGCTGCCCGGCTGCTCCGGGACCTTCTGTCCCTGGATGTGGATGTTGCCGCGATCGAGGAGACCCACTTTGTTTGCAGTTCCGATGCGTGTGTGCTGGAGGACGACTTTGTCGTCTATTCAGCATATGGGTACCGTTCTGCCAGAGGAGTTTCTTTGCTTGTCAGGCGTACTCTCGATGCGAAGGTGGACCTTGTGCATACCGATGCCGAGGGCCGGTTGATCGTGGCCGATATTGCCGTGAAAAGTGGTTCGTTCCGAGTCGTTGCGGTTTATGCGCCCAACGACCGGGAGGAGCGGGTCTCGTTTTTTCGGCGGTTGGGGCCGTTCCTAGTGGATTCAACGCGCCTAGTTTTAATGGGGGACTGGAATGCCATCCTGGACCCCAAGTTAGACAGGGGGCGGGGAGCTAGCGGGAGAAGGGGCGATCGTAGCCTGGTTGATCTGATCGACGATTATGGTCTCGTCGATAGATACCGGGTCGATCATCCCGGGGGGAAAATGTGGACGTGGGCTCTTAATTGGCCTTTTGACAAGGTAGTTAGCTACCTTGACAGAATGTTAGTTAGAAGAGCCGAGATAGATCTACTAGATTGCCCTACGTTCCACTGGGTAGGCTATTCGGACCACAAACTCGTTTGTGCCCGGGTGGCGTTAGACTGTAGGCCTAGAATGGCTGGTTACTGGAAGTTCAATCTGTCCTTACTGGACAGGGAGGACTTTCGGGAACAGCTAATTAGACTAGTGCAGCGGGAGCTAGTGGGGGCGGTTATCGGGAATAAGTGGTGGGAACGCCTTAAATGTAGGATTAGGTCCTTCACCACTGATTTCGGCAAACGGCTCGCTCTAGATAGAGCTGATAAGGTGAAGACGCTTAAGTCTAGTTATTCCCGGGCGGTGGCTGGGGGGGGATCCCCTAGATATAGCCTTAGCTAAGGAGGCCCTGGATCGTTCGAATAGCGAGCGGTACATGGGCCAGGTAATTAGACATAAGTTAAGCAAGATGTCTTCCGAAGCTGTGAATTTGGGCGCAGATCTGCGCAGGGAAGAGGTCCGTCGAGGTGACGATCGTTACATTCGTGAAGTCGAATCCCCGGAGGGGCGTACTCTTCGGGCCACTGACGACATGTGCGAGGCGTTTCGGCGCCATTTCGAGAGCCGGTTTACCAAGGAGCCTGGTCTCCGTGAGGAGGAGTTTCGTAGCTATTTGGCTGACTTTCCTCGGCTTTCGCCGACTGAAGCGGCTAGCTGCGAGGGAGAGATCACGGAGGGGGAAGTCTACGCGGTTTTGAAGAAGGTCGGCAGAGGCAAGTCGCCCGGTCTGGATGGTTTGCCCTATGAATTGTACTTGAGGCTGTCGTACATCTTGGTTCCGATTTTGACTGCAGTGTTCAACAACTGGTTTCGGTCGGGGTCCATCCCCAACCGGATCACCAGGGGCGTGATCACTCTGTTGAAAAAGGGCAAAGGTGGTGTGGGGAAGCTAGATGACTACAGGCCCATAACTCTGCTAAACACTGAGTTAAAGATTATGGCCAAGATCCTGCAGGAGCGTTTGCAGTCAGTTGCCGAGTCTCTGTTGGGACCTGAGCAGACTTGTTCTGTGAGGGGGGCGAACAATTCAGAGCAACCTGCATCTGATCCGCACGATCATAGAGGGTGTAAAAGACGACGAGCAAGCCGCGCTGATCAATTTGGATCAGTCCAAGGCATTTGATAGGGTCGACCATCGCTACCTTGCTACTGTCCTGCAGGCCGCTGGATTCGCACCCAACTGGATTAGCAACCCGCTGGATTAGCCTCCTGTATCGCTCCCCCAGTGCTGTGGTACAGGTGAACGGAAGGTTGTCGGACGCGTTCGTGCTGTCTAGGTCGGTTCGTCAGGGTTGTCCGCTGTCGCCTCTCCTTTATGCTTTGGCGTTGGAGCCTCTCCTTCGCCGGCTGAAGGACGAGACCGGCAGTCCGGCCCTACGCGGAATCGCCGTTCCTGGAGGGGCTCGAGCCAGGGTTTCCGCGTACGCCGATGACGTATCTGCTTTCGTGTCGTCCCGGGACGACATCGAGGCGGTACAGAAGGCGCTTGACCGGTACGAGAAGGTGACAGGGGCCAAGATAAACCGCGACAAGTCTTCCGGCTTGCGGTTAGGTGCCTGGAAGGGGGTCGCTCTTCCGGGCCGCTTCGGTTGGACGGATGGACCTGTCCGCATTCTTGGAGTGTGGTTTGGACCGGACCTCCAGCTGGAGAAGAATTGGTCTGAAGTACTTGCAAAGGTCGATTCTGCCGGCAAGACTTGGAATCGACGGCGGTTGTCCGTGAAGGGCAGGGCGGAGGTGTGTGCTACATACATTTTCCCCCTGATTCTTTATCGATTGTCTGTACTTCCTCTCTGTGAGACCCATTGGAAGGCGCTCGAGCGATCGCTATCCTCCATTTTATGGAGGGGACGCGTGAACAGGGTCGACAGACGAGTCTGCACTAAACGTCCGTGTCATGGGGGGCTTGGAATGCCGCACCTTTTGAGTCTCATCCGTGCCTCTAGGTTGGCTTTCCTACGCCGCGCATTGACTGGGAGAGATCCGATTCTGGAGGGGATTGTTAGGGACGCCTTCCCTAGCCTTACCATCAGTCCCCCCATCTCGAGGGTTGAGCGCCGTCGTAAACCCCGGGACGAGTCGGATTTCATCCGCGAGTGTCGGTCGGCCTTGAAGGCCATTCCCCGGTCCAGTGACCTTTCACGGCCTAGGAAGGTCTTCTATCGTGGATTAGTGGAGGGGCCCGCGAAGGATTCCCTACGTGATACGCTCGGCTTGTCGGAGGAGGAGTATCGCTCCTACTGGTCTTGGGCGCCAGCGGCGTATTACCTCAGTAACCCTGAGTTTTCGCTTACCTGGCGATTGGCTCGGAATCGGCTGCCTCTCAACGACAAGGCTTTCATATGGGGTTTGGCGGATTTGCCAGACTGTGAACGGTGTGGTCTTGGCTTAGAAGAAACGGCTTCGCACGCCTTCTACCATTGCCCCCAGGTCCGCCCCTTATGGGACCATATCGGCGAGCTGACGGCTCGTCTCGCTCCCGAACAGCTTGTGTCCATTGATCGCGCATACGCGTGTGACAATGTGTCGCCCCCGTATTCCGGGGTGAAACGAATGGTGTTTCTGACGCTGCTGGCCACGGCTCGAATGGTGATTTGGACGTCGCAAAAGGAGGAAGTCTTGCGAGGCAACCGTCTTTCTCATCAGCATCTAATCCAATTCTTTGAGCATCAGCTCAAGATGAAGATTAGATCTGATAGAAAACGATTGCATTCGACAGTCTTTAGCGAAAGGTGGGTAAAAGAGGCGAGCTTGGTTCGTGTGACCGGGGCTAGCCTTGATTTTCTCTTCTAGGTCAACCTATTGCACATCGGGGTGGCTTCCTGTGGAACCCTCCCCTTGGTTAGGATTAGACAAGCTTCAGTGTACCTAGTTAATGTGAGTAAGTGTTGTTCCTGGCCTGTAACCCGGCTACTCTTTGGTTATGATCCAAGTCGAGATTCCCAACCTCCCCAGTTTGTTTTAACCCTTCTTTTCATCTCGACGGGGTCAGCTTTATATTTTCCCATTCCCGCATAATATTTTATCCTTTTTACCCACTTCCTTAGCGAGAGAGCTTCTTGATTCTGTCCCCTGGGCAGAATACAGCGGCCTCTCTATTTTGAGGGTTGGACGGTCCCCTACTAACATCTGTTATGTTTAGTTTGCATTTCTGTTACTTTTAAGTTATTTGTGGGTTCATCTCCCTCCCCTCTCATTCTATCATTATTAAAATTTTATGTATTTTATGTATTATCATCAAATTTTTATGGTGTGGGGCGCGTTTTGCTAGGTTCCAGTTGAGAGGATGTGGTATTATGGTGATTGGAGGATTGTTTGGTGATGGACGAGTTCTTGTGGTGAATGGGTAAATTGTAATGTATGAATGGGTCGTGAATCTGATTAGCTAGGTATAGGATAGTTAGTTTGGACCAGCCTTTACCCCTCCCCTTCATCGGCCACGTGCTACAATTGTAAATTTTTACAATAAATACCGTAGTTACATATTATACACAAAAAACTGTAACACCCCCCTTATTTGGGGTATATTATGGAATCTTCCTTCCAAAAATATTAGTAAAGTAAATGTAACAAATATTTTAATTCCAAATTGTTTTTTTAGCATTCATAAAGTACATTTTATTTTTATATTTTTTATTCATTTCTTTTTTCTTTTTTTCAAGATAATAAATATACACAAAAATTAATCGTATCACTTTGTCCATAGTTAAGTATTTTAGGTTAATAAACATTATCAACGATATTATAAATTTGGGTTGTGATCACAACAAAAAAAACAAAAAAACGGGAAGAATTGTTACTTTACCTATAGCTGGTATCCATTAAAACAGCCACTATCACTCCGGGTTAGAGTGATCCTGAGGGTCATTAGAAGAGGATTGCAGCTAAAAGTTGGACTATTTACATTTATACCCCGAAACTAAGGACTCGCATTCATGCCAAAAACTGAACTGACGTTTCTTAATAACTAATGGATGCGGTTTTACGTCTTGCCCAGGACCAATAAGGACCAAATATGGCAGAAGTGAAAGCCCGTAATTTCAATTTCGTAATTGGTTTTGTAAATACATCCGCCATATTATTTCCCGATTCAACATATTCAATTTGTACTTTTTTCTTTTGTACTTGGTCCCTAACAAATTGATATTTGATATCGATATGCTTTGATCTTTGATGTATTATTGGATTTCTGGCCAAAGCAATACTGGCCTGATTGTCGCAGTAAATAATTATTGGCTCACTTATTACCATTGTTGTAATTGTTTTTATTAGTAATTTCAGAAAAATAGCCTCTTTTGTTGCTTTTGACAATGCAATATACTCAGCTTCACAAGTAGAAAGTGAAATCATTCCGGGTTTCTTCGATTTCCAGCTGATTATTGGGTTACCGTCTTCTAGCTTAAAGCAATAGCCTGTTATACTCTTACGATCTGGTGAGTTGGCCCAATCAGCATCACAAAATGCTTCCAATTTTAATGGTTTATCTGCTTGTCGAAATACTAGGCACTGACTCTTAGTTTCCTTTAGATAACGTAATACTTGTTTTAGCTCTTGTTAAATGCACAGTCCCCGGTTTATTTAAGTTTTGGGACAACTTAGTAACCATATAGCAGATATCTGGCCTGGTTGATGTCATCACGTAAATAAGACTTCCAACCAATGTTCTGTATTCTTTCTCACACGCCGCTATACCATCTTCCTTATTCATAACTGTGTTTAAATCCATTTCACATGGAGTGGTTCTTGTTTTACAATTTTGCATGCTGAATTTAGATAAGAGCCTTTCGATGAATCTAGATTGATTCATTGTAATAGTGTTGCCTTTAAATTCGAACTGTATACCAAGAAACCATGATAGTCGACCCAAATCGGTCATTTTAAACCTTATTTCCAGGGAATTTTTGATTTTTAATAGAGCGGCCTCACACTTTGATGCAATTAACATATCGTCGACCCAAATAACCAGAATTACTAATATTTCATTATTAAATGTTCTCGTGTACAGACATGGGTCAACTTGGGAGGATTGAAATTGCTGTTCAATTAAATAAGAATGGATTAATTTATTCCATGTTCTTCCACTCTGTTTGAGTCCATATAGTGACTTTTTAAGTTTCCATACATAATTATCACCTTCTTCAAAACCTTCTGGCGGTTCTATGCATATTTCATAATCGATGGCAGCATTCAAATAAGCTGCTTTCACATCCATATGGTGTATATCCATACCATAATGTGCGGCCATTTGCATCAAAATTCTAATTGTTGTCATGTTTGTTGTTGGACTGTATGTTTCTACATAATATTCCCGTATATCTGCGAAAATCCTTTAGCTACAAAACGAGCCTTGTACACTGGCGATCCATCCTCAGTACGCTTTACAGTATAAACCCAACGGCTGCCTATAATATTTTTATCATCCGGGGTCTTTTTTAAT
>OZ010594.1:106013602-106098602 GCA_963932145.1 Acanthosepion lycidas
GAAAACAGATTTATAATCATACTGGAAAGCTGACATCGATGAAAAATGTAAAAAATAAAATAATTCGAAGAGCGAATCAGACGTATTCAGGAAACTATACCGAGTCAGATGACGAGGAAAGTGATGGATGTTTGAGACTAGCTGTTATTCAACACCCGGTGACAAATAACATATGTCTGATATGTCCGTCGCCAATCCATCCTCCATACACCATAATACCGCATTCTCTCAAGGGGGACCGACAAAACGCCCCCCCATGCCATAAAAATCTAATGATTACAAAATTTATACTTAAAAATTTATGGATGAATAGAATAAAAGGGGAGGGAATGAACCCCAAAACAAACTAAACATGAACACATTTTAAATTAATCATAACTGATGTTAGTAGGGCTCGTCCAAACCTCAAAAAAGTGAGGCCACCGTATTCTGCCCATTGGTCAAAATCAAGAAGCTCTCTGGCTAAGGGAGTGGGAAAGGAGAAGATATATACGGGCATGGGAAAGCTGTTGTTCATGATGACGGTCGTATTAGAGTATAGAATCCAGAGGTTAGCAGTGGATATTTCGAAGACAGTAAGGAAGCGTAGTTCAGGTTAGCAGTGGATATCCCAGTAAAAGTATCAGATCATAGTTATTCCTTCTGTTCCTCTTCGCCTGACAAGCTGGCACTGGACATTCGGATAGAGTAAACAAAATGGCCGCTTTTATACAAGACGGATTGAATATTCTACGTCTTCTGATTGGTTAACCTTCTATTGGTGGGCTATAAAATGAGTCAAGTCATTTGGACTGGCTCACCAGTTACATAACATACATGTGGGGCGCGTTTTATAGGACCCACCCTAGTGAGAATGTGGTGTTGTGGTGCATGAAGGATTGATTGGTGATAGCCGAGTTCTTACGGTGAATAGGTAATTGTAATGTATGAATGGGTCGTGAATCTGATTAGCTAGGTATAGGATAGTTAGTATAGACCAGACTCTACCCCTCCCCTTTTTCGGCCTTGTGCCAGAATTTGTACATTTGTATGAATAAATATACTAGTTACATAACATACACCCTGAGGACTTCGTGTTGTTCTTTTGGTCCAGTACAAGTTTACACGAACTGCTAAGTGTCTTACCCTTTATCTATTTTCTCTGTGAATTTTTCCGTTTACCTTTTATTTACTTGATTTTTACTTGTTCAATTTCATTTTATTTCAGTTTTTTGTTTCTTTGTTTTGTTGTTTTCCCCGCTCCTGGTTTTCTTTCAGTTTCGTTTTTTATTTTCTGTTTATATCTGTGCTCGTTTGATTGTTGTTTGATTTTTACTTTTCGTCCTTTATTCTTTCGTTTGTCAATGCACAAAAACTAATTCAGCATTATTCAGCTGTGGTGGTTTTCCACCATGGCTGAAGAACCAAATTCACCGCCGGTGAATGTACAAAAGTCACCGGAGAAAAAAGTGCCTGGCTAGAAAACAAGCCAAAGAAAGACCCGGCGTACTATGTAGAACAATAAAAAAATTACGATAAATACATAAAAGGTAATGAATTTATTACCATTCCAGAAGCTCGGGATGCCATTAGTGTAAGAACAATTTCCCTCCTGACCTCCGACGTAAAAAGTCGGAAATTAATTGGGGTCAGCAAGGAAGCCATGGAAGCCTACATATTGCCCCCAAAATTTTGGCCAGAAGGACCAATGCGTTGTGGGACGTATTGCTGGCCACGGAGCAGGAAGCAGGAAGCAAAAGTGCTCGCTGGGAACATTCTGGCAACGGCGAATTTGAGACTGCAAACAGAATACATGGGTACCCGTCGCACAAAAATAACGGTCCACGGTGTACCTGTGGACATCTGCGAGGATAGAATAGGAGCGTTCTTCACCAAGTACGGGCCAGTAGAGGAAGTCGCTTCTGTAAAGAGTAAGGCCGGGATAGCAACCGGAGATATGGTCCTGTACGTAACTATAAATCGTGAGTCATTTGCAGACGTCCCGAACACCTTAATGTACCGGGAGAGACGGATGCTGATGGTGGTGGAGGGTCGCAAGCCATATTGTTGGGCTTGTGGGGTTCTGGGAAACATGTCAAAGGCATGCCCCACAAAGAATTCGCAGACTCCACCCAAAACAGCAGCAAAAACAGGCACAACATAAGCAAGTACAGCAGCAGCCACAAAAGATCAGCAAAGGCAGCAGCAGCAGCAGCCCCAACAACAAGTACAGCAGCAGCAACAAAAACAAGGTCAAAAAGAGGAAAATCAGCAGCAGCAATCTGAAGCGGAGATGGAGGTTGAGATAATGCCCTCGCGCTTCGTCTCTGAAGAGATCTAGAGAGGAAGAGGAGGAGATAAGTCAACCTGAAGAGCGAAGTGAGGAGGAGACGAATGTACACAGAGGCCGGGCCATATCTGTACCGGCATCGCCGAGAAAAAAAAACAATTAGCCAGAGCCAGGAGCTTTCCCACCTCACCAACTCGAGCTCCATACCGCACTCCCTCCTCTTCCCCTGCTAGTTTAATATCCACCCCACCCCACTGTTCAACTTCTTCCCCCCCCCACCGTGCCAGGGAAAAGAAAAAGAAGAGGAGGGTGTTCCCGGAAACAGAGAGCATCCGCAAGATAGATAATGAGCAAGTAAACAAAAGCATTTCCAATCAGAAAAAGAGATCCTTACTTCCTCTGTTACTGAAATTGGACAAAGTGAACGGGAAACCGTCGAGGACCCAAGAAACTTTCCCAGGGCGCCCGGGGTGGTCACCTGTGTGAGAGACACAGGTAAATACCTTAAAGTGTGGGACCATTTATTTGAAGCCAGGGCGGCTTTCCCAAAAAATAGGATGTTTTCCATGGATGACCCTTATGTCAAAAAGTTTAGGCAATTTTGTGCGGGGGGGTCCCTGTTATACTCCATCCCGCTCTATATAGGTGTGTGAAACTAACATACCGCTCGGACGTTGGCGGAATAGTCCTGGAAGGACGGATGATGTAGGAACTAGGTATAGGGACCCCAGGACATTCCGTCGGGGTCCTTACCGCTGCAGATTTCCGCCCCGTATGTGAATAGGTTGTTGCACTTATTCTTTTCTTTTTGCAGGCTTAGAAGATGTAAATTAAGATAGCGACGCTGAATGCAAGGGGCTTGAGGGATCGGAGTAAGGCTGCCCGCCTGCTTCGGGACCTCTTGTTGTTTGGTGTGAATGTCGCCGCGATCGAAGAGACCCACTTTGCAGTACAGATGCGTGTGTGCTGGAGGATGATTTTGTCGTCTATTCAGCACATGGAGACCGGTTGGCTAGAGGAGTTTCTTTGCTTGTCAGACGTACTCTTGATGCGATGGTGGACCTTGTGCATACCGATGCCGAGGGCCGGTTGATCGCGGCCGATATTGCCGTGAAAAGTGGTTCGTTCCGAGTCGTTGCGGTTTATGCGCCCAATGACCGGGAGGAGGGGGGTTTCTTTTTTTTCGGCGGTTGGGGCCGTTCCTAGTGGATTCGACGCGCCTAGTTCTAATGTGGGACTCGAATGCCATCCTGGACCCCAAGTAAGATCGGGGGCGGGGTGCTAGCGGGAGAAGGGGCGATCGTAGCCTGGTTGATCTGATCGACGATTATGGTCTCGTCGATAGATACCGGGTCGATCACCCCGTGTGGAGAATGTGGACGTGGGCTCTTAATTGGCCTTTTGACAAGGTAGTTAGAAGAGCCGATTTAGATCTACTAGATTGTCCCACGTTCCACTGGGTAGGCTATTCGGATCACAAACTTGTTTGTGCCCGGGTGGCGTTAGGAAATAGGCCTACAATGGCTGGGTACTGGAAGTTCAATCTGTCCTTACTGGACAGGCGGTACTTCCAGAAGCAGCTAACTAGATTAGTGCAGCCGGAGCTAGTGAAGGCGATTATCGGGAATAGGTGGTGGGAGCGACTTAAGTCTAGGATTAGAGTCTTTCACCACTTATTTCAGCAAACGGTATAGAGCTGAAAAAGGTGAAGACACTTAAGCCTAGTTTTTCCCAGGCGATGGCTGGGAGGGATCCCCTAGAGATATCTAGGGGGGCCCTTGATCGTTTAAATAGCGAGCATTACATGGGTCAGGTAATTAGACATAAGTTAAGCAAGATGTCTTCCGAAGCCGTGAATTTGGGCGCAGATCTGCGCAGGGAAGAGGTCTGTCGAGGTGGCGATCGTTACATTCGTGAAGTCAAATGCCCGGTGGGCGTACTATTCGGGCCACTGACGACATGTGCAAGGCGTTTCGGCGGCATTTCGAGAGCCGGTGTATCAAAGGAGCCTGGTCTCCGTGAGGAGGAGTTTCGCAGCTATTTGGCTGACTGTCCTCGGCTTTCGCCGACTGAAGCGGCTACCTGAGAGAGAGAGATCACGGAGGGCGAAGTCTACGCGGCATTGAAGAGGGTCGGCAGAAGCAAGTCGCCCGGTCTGGATAGTTTGCCCAATGAATTGTACTTCAGGCTGTCGCACATCTTTATTCCGATTTTGACTGCAGTGTTCAACAACTGGTTTCGGTCGGGGTCGATCCCCAACCAGATCACCAGGGGTGTGATCACTCTATTGAAAAAGGGTAAGGGTGGTGGGGGAAACTAGATGATTACAGGCTCATAACTCTGCTGAACACTGAGTTAAAGATTTTGGCCAAGATCCTGCAGGAGCGTTTGCAGTCAGTTTCCGTGTCTCTGTTGGATCCTGAGCAGACTTGTCTGTGAGGGGTCGAACAATCCAGAGCAACCTGCATCTGATCCGCACGATCATAGAGGGTGTAAAAGACGACGAAGATGTGCTGATGAATTGGGATCAGTCCAAGGCATTTGTTAAGGTTGGCCATCGCTACCTTACTACTGTCCTGCAGGCCGCTGGATTCGCACCCAACTTCTGCCGTTAGATTAGCCTCCTGCATCTCTCTAAACTTTGCCTGTTTCTATGTATTCTTTTTTTTTTAAATGCTGACAAAAAAAGTGGACAACTAAATAAAAATCAAAAACGTGGAAAAAGAAAAAAAACAATAAACACGTAAAAACTAAAAGAAATACAAAAAAGTAAATCAAAATTGGGGGGGGGGTGGGTTAAAATACAAACAAGGAAATGAACAAGAAAGAAACAAAAAAGGCATACAAATAAATCTGTACAAAAGAAAACTGAAAAATTGAAAAGTTTTAGAAAATGAAAAACCTTAACTGTTCAAATAAACACAAGCTTGTCAAAAAACGCAGTCCACAAAAGCAAAAGGCAATAAGGTCTAACTAGACGGCATATTGCTCCCACTTACAATAGTGTCTAACGTATTGATGAGGATTGGGACATATCCATTAGTGTTCATAGTTACGGTATATAAGAGTTATATAATTTGATATATTTTTATCTTGTTTTTAGACAGATTTGCAGTACGCTATAAGACATTTATTAAGGGTAAGATTAAAAGAGTATGGTGTTTAATCGGCTAATTGAGATTCCATATAAGATACATATAGATATATCAAAGATACTTACTTCACTGGTCATCGATGTTTCAAATATTGATTTGTCATAGACCCAAGAATTACAATTACTCATCGTCTGGTTCCCCAATGCACTTTTATTGGTATAAAGATGGCACCTACTGTACATTGGTTTCCCATCCACTATATCTTCAGGTATGTATTCTTTGATAAGCTCAGCGTGGGCTTCGTTTTGCACTTTGTAAGTGTCGTTAGTCAAACCAGGAATAGCACACCTTTATTGAAAAAATAAAATGTTGTTTTCATAATAATGATTATATTATATTTGTAACAAGACAATAATAATAATAACTGATTTATTGCTTATGATTAATAATAATACAGCTGAAATGACGTGAATTTAACTTATTTTTCAGGTAGGCAGAACTTTTGCCAAAATAGATAACTAGAGCTAAGATATTCAATAAATAAGTAAAAGTTCTATTGATTTATCTGATTTGACACTCAAGAGTTTCAACGTTCATCAGAGCAAGATACTCGATAAATCTGTTGAAAGTATTATCAGATTTCATATTTATACTTGTCGGAATAAACGCTAAGTATAACTTCCAAATTTCTAGTTTGACACTTTAAATTTGGGACCAGATAAAATGATTTTTTAATATCACACACACACATATATATATATATATATATATATATATATATATATACTTATGTACGCATATACATATTTTTGGTTTGTATTTGTTTAACTTTTAATCATTTTTATATATAATTTCATTCGAACAACTAGCGTTGATAAGCATTTCAACACGAAATACTGGATTCGATCAATTGATCTTACATTGATTTATTTAACATTATAATTATTATATATATTCTAATTAGCATCTTTTTATTGCTGTTCTGAATTGTACATCATGTGTTTTCCCAGTACTTATAACTGGAGTCTCGCACTTGAGATTAAGTGACAGCTGATCTCTTTACTCCACCAACCCCTCTGCATTCATGCTTGTTTTTCGTGGCGCTTTTTCGAATTTGCAATTTTATTCTTTTTCATATCATTTCGTGGCTCTCCTAAGTGATCCAATTATCATGTTTTAATATAGTTATTATTTTCATATTGCAGAGTTTCTCATTTCTCAAGCTTCAGGTTCTTTATGAGTATTTATTGTTTTCATATTTTTGTATCTCTGATATTTTAGTAAGTAATAATTTACTAATCTGCTCAGTAATCTAGCCGATTTTAGTAATTCTAATGTTTGAGTGGTTTCGAGTTTCATCGGATTTTCAGTTCTTATCTGTTTGCACTCATCGAAAACAGATTATTATTATTGAGTGCAAGAGAAGCTCGTCACATTTCCGATTTCAAACCAGGCTCACTTTACCATTAGGTTACGAGACGCCATGACAGCAAAGCCAAGTTAATTTATCCTACTTAATATATGCACATCTTTGTTTTGGAACTTTCGAAATCAATAACCCCGAAGTCAATATTGGCTGTAAAATCTCTTATACTTCACATGGTTGAATTTTCAGATTTTATTTCAAGATTAATGGAATTATTTTTAAGCGCTTCTTCTGTAATATATATTATATAATTTTATAAATTTCCAGATTGATTATAATATAAATATTTTTATGAGTTCCGTGTCAAATACGTTTTTTGTATTATTTTTAAATTTTTATATATTTTTTAGAGCTGTAAATTTCCGTTTAAAATTAATTTTCAATTTATGGAGAATTTTAAAATTATTTATCAGCAAAAATTCATAGTTTTTCGGTTGTTATTTGATAATTAATTGGCATTTCTGAAAAAAAAAACAAAAAAAAACTAATAGCCTCGTTAAAGAAATATTTTCTCATGAATAATATTTAAGTTCCTTGTCAGAATCGAACATTATTGATATTTTATCATTTAAATTAGAGCTTCAAAATAGTCTCAAAATGATTTCTAACCTTTTTAAGTGCCACCTTTCCCTCGTTTTTATTTACAAATATCAACTTTGAATAGTGATGACGTCATTGATAACAGGACTGCGGACACTTGCTTTTTCCCTCCCATTTAACATTAGGATTGTTTTCACCTTCAAATCTGAATAAATGAGTTCTGACAAAATATTTATTTTTAAGTAACAAAAATAGTCGGGAAAAATTTTCCCCTACTTTTTACGAAGGGACTAGTTTCAGTTAGAAATACACTAATCCCAATCAAATCTTGTCCCTAAAATCAATTTCAAATCAAATCCAATTATCAGTTAAAATCGCAATCCAACTGACCCCTGTGGAGTTTGAGAACAAGAAAAATAACTTTAGATTCACAGATTTCGGACAATATTTTCTACATCAAAAGTACTCTTTATCTAAGCTTAATTTGCAAGAAGTTCGAAAGTCATAGTAATGATTTTTGTTTCTGTAGGAATATCGATGTACTTAAAAAATCGGCCACAACTTATTTTAAACTGTAAATTTTCAAATTTTTCTTGCTTCCGATGGAATTTAAAAAAAAAATAGAAGTGCCAAATCTGTCCAAAATACGTTAGGTGTATGTGGAATTGAAAGAAATATATACTTAAGCAGTTTTCTCTTAACAAGCGCCAACAATGTTCTTACCCCACATATAATGATTCGCTTTTCCATCTTATAACGAACATTATTTTAAATACATGATATACATCTTGCATGGTAGATGTTTGTGGTTAAATGAGCAACAATAACCTGTGTGGATTAGATGAAAATACAGTTGAGAATTTGAATAAATGGCCTCAAGGTTATATCTTCCTCGAAAGATAAGGCAAACCTCTTCGCTTCCATCTTTAACTCAACGTTAGATTGCAATAACCATCCCGTCTTCAATTTCTCACCTCTCCCTAAGCACAATCTCAGTAATATTACCCACACAGCATGTGAAATCTCTAGATTTATCAAGGGCCTTGATGCTAAAACCCCCACTGGTCCAAGCAAAATTTCGGTGATTGTCCTTAAGAGCATCAGTCCTGAATTATCCCCAATCCTAGCAAAGTTATTCAGCCGCTGCTTGAAGGAGAAATCCTTCCCAAGCCTGTGGAACGTGCCAAACCTATGCCTGGTTTTCAAGAACGTGGGCATGCGATCTTCCATATCCTCAGTCTGAGTATCATCCGCAAGATTTTGGGGCCAAAATTAATAAGGTCGTCGAGCACCTGGAAAAGAACAACCTCTTCAGCGATGAGCAGTATAAGTTTCGGTCGGTCCGACCCACTGCCGCATCCTTCCATCAGAATCAGTGAGGTTCTTGACAACAATAGCACGAGATATCTCAAAGGCTTTCGACATGGTGTGGCACAAAGGCTTACAACACAATCTCTCCATTTATGGAATCATCGGAAGATTTTTTTTCGATCATATAATCCTTCGTAACAGGTAGGTCATGAAGATGGCCAGTCCTCGGGAGCGTTAGAGATCAACGCAGGCGTCCCCCAGGGGTCACTCCTCGGACCAACTTTCTTTTTTATCTTCATAAATGATCTGTCTCAGAATATACTTAGATCATTTGTAAACATCTATGACGGTGGTACGACTATATACCGGTGCACCTCTAAAACTCTCGATAGTCAGAGTTTGACGACTGATCTCTCTTCCAATCTTGCACAAACTACCTAATAAAAATTGGCCGGTTACTTTCAATGTATCGAAAGCCAAACTAGTTACATTCCATCATCACCGACCTGACCTCGAACTATACCACCAATCGGGATGAACGGAGTTCCTCTTGAGGAAGAACTGTAACTTGAAAGATTGTTGGGCCTCAAATTCACAGCCTACCTGAAGTGGATACGATCGATTGTTAATGATGCAGGTCAAATAGTCATCTCTCTGTACCGCTTCAGTAAGTACCGAATCCTGCAATGCGCCAACTTTACAAGAGCCAGATCAGGCCAAAAATGAAGTACTCTTGTCAAATTTGGGCGGGTGCTTCCCAGACCGCACTTTCCAGCTGTAATACATTTCAAAAGCGTCTCCGAGCCCTTGTAGGTGACGAAATTTCTCCATCCTTCAACGTCTCTCCCACGGGCGGGATGGGGCAAGCCTCTCGCTTCTCTACCACTGCTTCCACAGAAGGTTCCCGGACGAACTACATTCCCTGGTCCCACTGGGGCAAACCTTCACAGAAAGGACACGCCATACCACTTACATAGTATCAAATCACCCACATTCTCTCCGTATTCCATCGGTGAGAGGTAAATTCCTCTGTAGGAGTTCCTTCCCGTGAACTACTGCCCTGAGGAAACGATTCCCGACAGGATGTTTTCCCGATCACTACAATCTGAACCCGTTCAATGCCAGCGTTAACTGGTATCTTTCACTCCCATATACAAAAATGTAAATCTCTACCACATGTGGCCCCCGGACCTTGTAAAGGGTGAACCTCACTGTAAAAAAGACAGAATGTACCTACGTAACAACGATTTTGTTATACAGCGTGGCATAAAGTCGCTATAAAGTTAGTTATAATAACATATGACAAAGCAATTAATCAACTGTTCAGAAATTTATTATTAAAATTGTTCTGGTTAATTATGGTTAATAACAATAAAATGCAATGGTAAACAATAGTACATTAATTACTGACACTGTTCGAACTGCAAACCACCTGCTTCAATGCTTTTTTTTTAAATTATAAGTAACTATATAGTGACATTATTTTCACCTTGTATAACACAGGGATAGTACCTTACACTAGCTTCAGAATTATTTAACTTCTGTCTCTTTAGTTCCACTTAGGTGTAGAAATCCGAGGTGAATTTCAATCTTCTATCAATAACTACAGCAAATCTCAAGATGATCGTGAATAACACTTTTAAGCCGGTTTAAAATTAGAAAACAAGAGCTTTCTGTCAGATTTATTCTGATTTTTTTTTTAACATGTCACGAAGCTGAATGACGGAGTTTTTCTCAAACATCAAGGTGATCGATTTCTCGGTAAAAAAAAAAGACAAAAAAAAAGACCCCCCCCCAAAAAAAAATAACCCGAATGCTGATTGTACCAGGTAGGCTGGCAGCAAAGATCTCCTTCCTTGGGGATTGGTGCAAATCAATCATTAATAACCTATCCTTCTATATTTTAATCGTTAACATTATTAAACTTTGCAAATATATTTCTTTGTGTTATAGTGAATATGTAAATTCCCACTTAACTAGGGTTATACAACAACATGGGAATTTATAAACGTGGCAAAACCGAGTAAACGGCAAGGTCATGTTTTTTTTGAGGATTAAATACTAAACAGACCGATTTAATTCGTCACTTCTCAATCGGTACCATCCGTGCTAAGAAAAAAATCCCCTATATAGATACCATCCTATTTTAGCAGGTCGGGACCGGAGGAAATCAATATACAGAGAATAGCAAGTCGAAAAAACTAAGTCAATATTGAATAAATTCGAAGGTCTTTTGAAATGGTTGGATTTTTACCTAAATATTGATACATAAAGACGATTTAGAAAAAAAAAAAAAAAAAAAAAAACTCCGATCTTTTTCATTGTAATGTTTCCTGTGACTGCTTAAATATATATTCTAATAATAAACGAGAAGTCTGACACAAAATACTGGAAAATTGCGACTAGAAATTGTTCACGATTGTATTATATACATCATTAGCCCCACAACATAATTAGAAATACTTCTATTGTTACAAATTTGCCTTTCAGTTAATTGCTGAAATTAAATACGTGCAACAGCTTTGAAGTTTGATAAAAGTGGGAAACTTCTATTATTAGTTTTATAGCGATATTATACGCTTCAACTGTTTTAAAAAAATAAACGTGGAAATTATTTTACCTGTGTTTTATTCTAGGAACGATGAAAACCATACTACCGGTCTGTAGCCCATCAAACACCGTGGCAATATACAATACATTGAGCATAAATATTTGGTACGGTCCACACCCACCAACAGATTTGACCACATCTTCGTACTTCATTTCTTTCTTGATATTATTCAATAAAAATCACAAAATTCTCGTCTTTACGGAGTCCCTCATTAAATGAATGTAAACGTCATTTTCCTGTGGGTAAATGCTTTTACGTGTAACACGCCCGTAATCAATTATAAAATTCTTAAAGCTGTCTAATATATATATATATACATATATATGCCTAATGTCAAGGTGTAATTGCTTCAGCCAATCAGCTTTGCCTTTGAAATAATTATTACCAACTGCTGCATAAAATTAGAAGCCGTTCATCGTAGTTTAAGGTTAAAGAATTCAGTTTCGAATGCAGTTATGGCTAGTTAATTAGATCGTTTCGCCGGCTGAAGGACGAGACCGGCAGTCCGGCCCTACGTGGAATCGCCGTTCCTGGAGGGGCTCGAGCCAGTGTTTCCGCCTACGCCGATAACGTATCTGCTTTCGTGTCGCCCGCAGCGACATTGTGGCGGTACAGAAGGCGCTTGATCGGTACGAGAAGGTGACAGGGCCAAGATAAACCGCGACAAGTCGTCCGGCTTGCGGTTAGGTGCCTGGAAGGGGGTCCCTCTTCCGGGCCGCTTCGGTTGGACGGACGGTCCTGCCCGCATTCTTGGAGTGTGGTTTGGGCCCGACCTCCAGCTAGAGAAGAATTAGTCTGAAGTACGAGCAAAGGTCGATTCTGCCGGTCAGACTTGGAATCGACGGCGGTTGTCCGTGAAGGGCAGGGCGGAGGTGTGTGCTACATACATTTTCCCCCTGATTCTTTATCGATTGTCCGTACTTCCTCTCTGTGGGACCCATTGGAAGGCGCTCGAGCAATCGCTATCCTCCATTTTATGGAGGGGACGCGTGAACAGGGTCGACAGACTAAACGTCCGTGTCAAGGGGGGCTGGGAATGCCGCACCTGTTGAGTCACATCCGTGCCTCTAGGTTGGCTTTCCTACGCCGCGCATTGACTGGAAGAGATCCGATTCTGGAGGGGATTGTTAGGGACGCCTTCCCTAGCCTTACCATCAGTCCCCCCCCCATCTCGAGAGTTGAGCGCTGTCGTAAACCCAGGGACGAGTCGGATTTCCTTCGCGAGTGTCGGTCGGCCTTCAAGGCCATTCCCCGGTCCAGTGACCTTTCACGGCCTAGGAAGGTCTTCTATCGTGGTTTAGTGGAGGGGCCCTTGAAGGATTCCCTACGAGATACGCTCGGCTTGTCGGAGGAGGAGTATCGCTCCTACTGGTCTTGGGCGCCAGCGGCGGATTACCTCAGTAACCCTGAGTTTTCGCTTACCTGGCGATTGGCTCAGAATCGGCTGCCTCTCAACGACAAGGCTTTCATATGGGGTTTGGCGGATTTGCCAGACTGTGAACGGTGTGGTCTTTGTTTAGAAGAAACGGCTACGCACGCCTTCTTCCATTGCCCCCGGGTCCGCCCCTTATGGGACCGTGTCGGCGAGCTGACGGCTCGTCTCGCTCCCGAACAGCTTTTGTCCATTGATCGCGCATACGCGTGTGACAATGTGTCGCCCCCGTATTCCGGGGTGAAACGAATGGTGTTTCTGACGCTGCTGGCCACGGCTCGAATGGTGATTTGGACGACGCGAAAGGAGGAAGTCTTGCGGGGCAACCATCTTTCTCATCAGCATCTAATCCAATTCTTTGAGCATCAGCTCAAGATGAAGATTAGATCTGATAGAAAACGATTGCATTCGACAGTCTTTGGCGAAAGGTGGGTAAAAGAGGCGAGCTTGGTTCGTGTGAACGGGGCTAGCCTTGATTTTCTCTTCTAGGTCAACCTATGGCACATCGGGGTGGCTTTCTGTGGAACCCTCCCCTTGGTTAGGTTAGACAAGCTTCAGTGTACCTAGTTAATTGTTCCTGGCCTGTTACCCGGCCGTTCTTTTGTTATGATCCAAGTCGAGATTCCCAACCTCCCCAGTTTGTTTTGGCCTCCTTTTTATCTCGATTGGGTCAGCTTTACATTTTCCCTTTCCCGTATAATGTTTTATCCCTTTCCCACTCCCTTAGCGAGAGAGCTTCTTGATTCTGTCCCCTGGGCAGAATACAGCGGCCTCTTTATTTTGAGGGTTGGACGGGACCTACTAACATCAATTATATTTAGTTTGCATTTTGTGTTAATTTTATTTATTATTGGGTTCATCGCCTTTCCCCCCTCATTCTATCATTATTAGAATTTTAAATTACATATATATATATCATTATATTTTTATGGTGTGGGGCGCGTTTTGTGTAGGTCCCCCTTGTGAGTATGCGGTATTATGGTGGGAGGAGGATTGATTAGTGATGGACGAGTTCTTTTGGTGAATGTGTAAACTGAGTCATCTTTGTACAGATTGATAATAAAAGCTACCCAAAAGTATCACATTAATTATCATCGATTATTATTTTTGTTTTGTTTTTCGTTTGGGGCTGGAAATCTATGGATGAACATTTGTTAATATAATACTTTAATAAACATATTACCGGCAACAGCGCTGAGGATATAATAAACTGGCAAATCTTCAAGTAACTCTCTTTTCCTGTTTCTCCTCACCTTCGAATTATATGCCATCAGCATTTACACCAAAACAAAAATAGCGGTGGACGTTTCACATACATACACAAACAAATGACACTCAAATACATTCATTAACAATATTCGTTGTATATTCCATTTATTTCCAGGAAAAAAAACTCTTAAACTTTGCTTTTGTTATTTTGTTAAATAAATATTGTCTTGTATTGCAGGTCAATCGATCACTCTTATTTTGTGCATGTACTTTTTCACCAACATTATTTAATGTTGTATTTTACCCTTGTAAACACCTTATACATTTATTATAGGAGTAACCAACACATTAAACTGGTAACCCCGACAAAAAACTTTTACGCTAAAAGAACGTGTTATTTTTCTTTTTAAAATACTATACTAAAACTTCATAGTAACAAGGTTTCTCAAGTTTTAATTTAAACGGATTTCTTTTTTTTAAATAAATAAACTGTATTACGTTCTGTATGTATATATATATATATATATATATATATATATATATATATATATATATATATATATATATATAGGATACATTTCCTTTTTGTATTTCATTTCTGAAATCTTTCTCTTAGGAATTTTAGAAAAAAACAAAAACATGTTTTACCAGACTTGACTTTGATTTAATATTTCATAACCTTTAACAATGTCCCATAATAACTGCTACAATAAATATGTATTTTGTCTTAGAAAGTCGTGAAATAATGGATATAACACTGACACTGACCTACAAAGTCACCAGATCTCAGGCTCTATATATATTATATTTTTCTTCTCCCCAGCACCCCTACTGACCTATTACTACTCTTCAAACACATAGATCGTGTACATGAATTTTTGTTTAAGGAATGCAGTGTTTGAGGCAAACAGCAATTTAACTCGAGATAACAGATAAATAAATAATAAGAAGAAAATAAATAAATTTACTTTTAAGAAATGATCAGCCGTCCCCGCCCTATTCTAAGACTGCTTTCCATATTATATATTATTTTCTATTTTCAAAATAATATTCTATATCAAATCGTGAATAAAAATATTTTTTACGTGTGCAGCCTTTTTATACTGCACATGCATACGCATTTATTTTTACAAAACACTCATGAAATTGCTATAAAAAAATAAAATAAAACAAACTCACACATAAAAAATGGAAGAACGGAAATTTGCATCTGCCTTTGAAAAAGTTCCTGTCTTCTCTACAAAAGACTCAGAACTGTTTTCATCCACCTGAAAGCTGTTTTTTTCTGATCAAAAATAATTCATCACAAAAACAATTTCTTTGTGTAGTTTCTGCATTACCTCAAGAAAGCGCTCTTCTGCTAAAAACCACCACAAACCAGCCCGTACGACAATACTCCTAAATTCACTGTCTGATTGGAGGAGGCTGCAACAATTATTAGAAACGGAAACATTGGTAGGTAGAAAACCATTTCAACTTTTGCGACGTTTACAGACTTTGTCCGGCAATATGTTGGATGATAGAGTTTTACAACACATATTTATAGGGAAGCTGCCGAAAATGGTGCAGGTATACTTAACCGCAGCAGGAGATAATGTACCCATGTATAAACTGTGCGATATGGCTGATAAATTGATGAAAGTCATGATCCAAGACAACCTAGTTGCAAATGAACGAATTCAGAATGATTACATCACCAAAATACGGGATGAAAATAAATTGTTGAGAAGGCAAATAAATGATTTAACGGAAAAATTACAGTTACAAAGACACCGGCATCGTAGTTGGTTGAGAAGCGGACAACAACACAAGAGTAATTAAAAAAGAACGATATGTTTGTACTAGTAAAAACAATACAATCAAACATCCATTGCAACCAACTTACACAGGTCCTTACAATGTGGTGAAGCGTAGAGAGACATATTTCGCAATTGTGATTAATAATAGACAAGAAAGTAATTCCATTCAGCGACTAAAACCGACACATTTAGAAAATATTGGTGATGATTCATTAGAAAACACCAAGCAGATACAAGTTAGAACTTCAAAGAGGATCGTCATATTAGATGGCCTAAGAAAATATTTTCTTATCTGACGTAATTCACATTCTTCGGATTGTTGTACAGCTCACTTGAAAGTGGGTACTGTAATGTCTTAATAAACATATTATCCGATGCAGCCCTGATGGTATAAAAACAAGCGAACACCTAAATAACTCTCTTTTCCAGTTTTTACCTCCTTTCGAGGTGTGTGCCATCAACTTTCACACCGAGGCAAAAACGGCTGTAGAAGCTTCACACACAAACACACCTATACATGCAATTCATACTCAAATAAATTCATTAGAAATGTTCATTTTGTATTCCATTTATTTCCAGAAGAAACTCTTAAACTTTCCTTGTTATTTTGTTAATTTCGTATAATTCGAAAATACGCTTTTAAGTAGGCGCGCAAGGGGGTCGTCCGTGACGTTTTGACTTGGTTCATCAGGGAGTTTCGGGTCTTTCAACATCATACTCCCCATCACCAAATGGACCCAATCAGGGGAGATCAACCCCTGATTCTCCCCTTCTGGTTAAACGCTAACAGCTACTCTGGCCTTTTTTAAGAATAAGAGGAAGAAAGACCACATATTCCGCGCATCCGATTGGATGTTAGTAACAACCAATCTGCTGCGCGGACTAAGTTTTAAATGGCCCGCGGTGGGACTGGCTTCTTTTCTTATTTCGGTGGATAGCAGTTTCGATGGATAACTGAGGAGGTAATCTTAATGTTCCTAAATCTTACCCTATTTCTTTAAGTATTTTAAGGTTTAATTATTTGCCGTTTTAATTTTGTACTTTTTCCATTTCTTTGGCGGGGATACTTGAACTCAACGCTATTATCACATGTTAAATAAATGTTGTCTTGTATTGCAGATCAATCAGTCTCTGCTATTTTGTGCATGTATCTTTTCGCCACCATTATTACATGTAAAATACTCTAGCAGAGAGTTTATAATATTAATTATAGAAGTAGCCAACACACTAAATTAATATAATTTGATACTGTTTCTCAGGCATTATGGAACCTTTAAAAGAAATAAACACAGATACTTGTTTTAGTTATGCAAATGCAAAGACTTCATCTTTCGTAAATTTAAAAAAAAATATTTACTTTTACCATTCTCAATGGAGGAATACATTCTGTAGTTGCATTGTGAAATCATCACACAGCAATATGCCGGTGTTTTAATGCGTTCAATTCTACAATTTAAGTTGTTGCACATGAAATTCTTCTTATATGGGTCAAGTAGCTTCAGGAATTTGGCGATAGTGGCTGTTATACTTTATATTTTTTGAATTCTTATAAAATTATTACTTTGTTGCAAGGTGACGTGATTAGCCCCAAAATAAACAATTTTATTTCTTTGGTGCTTTCTAGAGATGTCACTTCTATTTGAAAACGTATGAATTCTATTTGAAAACATATGAAATCTATTTTCGCTACTCAAAACTTTTGAACATTTACACCCTTGTGCAAATTAATCGAAACAACCGCCTTAGTTTCCTTTCTTTCACCATACAGTCAGTTTTAGACCTACTGGATTGACACAGTGTAATCGATTTATATTTTCCTCAGACTAGTGGTGTGCAGTAATATGAATCTATTTTCGGGCTGTATCATGAAAAATATTGCATCATCCGAGATTGCAACACATTTTCATCACGCCAAGATAATATTGTCTCGAGTGTCAATTAGTTGTCCTACGGTCATTGTCTGTGATGGACTTACTACCCTGCACGAACAAACAGGCAAGGCTTACCAGTGAGCAAATCAAAGTACTATAGACTGGTTCGGAAACTCTCCTGAGAATCTGTGGTCAATCTGCAAGGAACGACTTTGTGGAATGGACATACGAAGTACTAACATGTGTACTTGGACATGTTTCATTGGAAAAATACGAAAAAAGTAAATAATAACGGAATTATTCGTTTTGCTTCAATTAATTTGCACAACGGTGGATATATAGTCCTGAAACGTCTGTGAATTTTTGTAAAAACTCATTATTTATATATAAACCGACAGTGTCTTCAAAAATTACTTTTGATAAAATTTTCAAAATAAAGACAATGAATATTTTCAGCATTTTGAAGAAAATGGTTAAGCGAAGAACAAGAAATAGATTTAAGGATGTCAAATGAAGAAGAAATTTCCATTTTACAAACTTTCTTGCCAAAAAAAGTTTTTTTTTACTGGCATTATACACTTCTGCCAAGTTTTATTTTCAGCAATAACAATCATTAATTTATTAATTCCAATTAATTAGTTGTAACTACGTAAATGTATCCTTAAACAGCTCATAGCATATAAGAAAAACATGTATTTGATTTGTTCCTGGCAGGCTTTTAATATTAGTTTGGTGCAAAAATAATGTCGTTTTCTCACATAGTAACATTTGTGAGAAAACGACATTATTTTTGCACCAACCTAATAAAATACTAAGGAAATAGCAAACAATTGTGAAATTTATTTTTCAAAGCGCTCATATTGATAATAATAAAAGAGAAATTAGTGTTTTGTACCGAACGATAACTCTTGTAAAGTTACATGTTTTTTTAAAGAAACAGATTCAATGCATATATATATATATATATATATATATATATATATATATATATATAGAGAGAGAGAGAGAGAGAGAGAGAGAGAGAGAGACAGTAACAGAAAGAGAGATAAAGATAGAAAGAGAAAGTGAGGGAGATGGAGAAAGAGAGTCTTTTTTTTAATTTGAAACTTTCCAGTGAATCCAGGGAATTATGCATACCATAGCTATAGGAAATTGTTTGGTCCTGAAGAGTAAACAGGCGAACTTTTCTTAATTAGATAACAGATATTGAAAAGTTCGTGGTACCTCTAAAATCTGACTAACTTAGGGTCGACAGATATCTGTTGAAAATACCGTCGACCGAGGAAAATTAGCAGAGGGAAACATCATTGATGTATGGCCAATTTGTGTGAACTGATACCAGAGCAAGAACAAAGAATGATAACAAAAAGTTAAACTTTGCTTAGAATTACAAGAAATAAGAATTTGCGAGGAGCCATGACCATTTATATCCTAAAGAGAAATGTAGAAAAAGAAAGATTATTATTTAATGTTTATGTGCATCTTTATATTCAGACATGAATGTAAAAAGCGACAGGTTGCCTTTGTAAGAAATTGAATTTCATTAATTTCCAAATATTCGATGTGAAGTCTTTACATTCACCATATTGATAACTTAACGATCATATTTAATACGTACCATATGGAGATCCTTGTATAAGTTTGGTATTGGAATTCACCTGTTCTACCTAAAAATCAATATAATAAAATTAAATAAATGAAGGACAAAACACCTGCTCATGTATAAAGTCAAAAGAGGGAACGCCCATAAAAGACGGAATAATACTTCAAAGATAGAACGAATATGTTGTAAATAACATTTTGTAACAAAGGGATATTTTCAAAATGAAAAAATACGGAAATACCTGAAATATTCATGGATATCGGCGATTGATATGAAGGATATGAGAAAGCAGCAGGTCCAGATGTGATTGTAATAGTGATGATATCATCCTCAGGAGATTTTTGCATCAACCACATTACGAATCACATGAAATATACGACAGTGTTGACATACTGGAAGGCCTTAGTTAATCCACCTTCAAAGCAACGCCTAAGAAGTCAACTGTAAAATGTATGCGAGCTTCATTAGACAATCTGTATAATGAGTCACATAATTAACCGTATCATCTGGATTCTGATAAATAGAGCGCGTAGTAGAAATAGACCAGAAATAGAACCAGAGCAGAGTGATATCATTAAAGACATTGGAAGAAATAAAAACAACATTTATGAACAGAATTATATCAGAAAGAGCAATACAAATGCAGAAGGATCTATACTTAGGTTTTATAAACTATGCAAAAGCATTTAAGAAAAGTACAGCACAAACTCCTATTTTAACTGCTAAGAATACTCGATTTATTTTGGAAAGACATTAGAATCATCCAGAATATATATTGGGAGAAAATCTTCTTGCATACGAATAAAAAATAAAATGAGTATGTTCCCAAAAATGGCATAAGACTAGGATGTGTCTTCTCACTAGATTTATTTATCATTTCCAGAGAAACGAAGAGAACTAAAGGTTTTATTATCGGCGGTCACAATATTAATAACATACGATATGCATATGATACCATGTTGACGGTAAAAGCAAAAAGAAACCTGCCAGAAATTCTAGACATGATAATTGTTATGGGAACTTATCTATAACGACAATGGACTCTTCCTGACACTATAAATACTGCGCCTCTCAAGAAGTATAATGAATGAATGGTGTAACGAGTTGAGACAATATTAGTTCACTCTAAACCAGACGGACAATCATTACTAACACCTTCAACTTCTTGTACTATATTTCTGTTGTAATATATCTTTGTTATTCTACTCTTGTGTTCGTGTTGTTCTTCCTTGGTTCTAACCTTGGACCATAACTGTGGCACGAGGATATTGGACTATAACAGTGGCGACGAGGAACTGAAGAAACGAATTCTATGCGGAAAATCTACACAAAAACGTTTTGCTATCGGTCGTCCATAACAGAGGTGACGTATGTAGTGAGAGAGAGAGAAAAAAATACAAAACAAGTTCTACCCGAACATAAGAAAAAAAAAGAGAAAATTTTCGTTTTGGACACCAACTTTACAGTAGTAACAAAGACACAAATTCTACATAGGATTTTTTTTTTCCGTACTAAGGTAACAGAAAACAAAGAGCTGAAGTCTAAACTAAAAGAAAAATGCTTACACATAATTACGGTAAATATGGAAGATTTTAAGGCAACCATATTGGAACATATGAAAATACAATTTCAGCAGCAACAGAAAAACGAACAGAAGCATCTGGAACTACAAAAATTATTGCTACGGGTAATAACAAATAAAGGGCAAAATTCCGAAAATGAAACAGTTCTTTGCAAAATACTATATGGAACTCTATCGAAGATTTCACGTATAAACCAGACGAAGGCAAAATCTTCCCAGCTTACTTCAGAAGGTACGAAGATTTACATGAGTTTGATTGCGGGAATTGTTCAGACGCGAGAAAAGTACGTGTACTACTAAGAAAATTAAGGTCTAGCGAACACATTAAATTCGTAGACTACATCTTACCAAGGAAAACAAATGAGTTAACTTTCAAGGAAGCCATAAAACTGTTAACAGAACTATTTAGCCCAAATACCTCACTATTCCACAAAAGATGGAAATGTCTGAATCTAACAAAAAAGGACAGTGAAGACTATATAACATTCGCTTCCATTGTAAATAAACAATGTGATGACTTTAAGTTATCTGGACTCAGTCCGGACAATTTTAAATGTTTGATATTCGTTCAAGGCCTAGTTTCGACGAAAGACGCGGAGATCAGACGCAGAATTCTTACAAAACTGGAGAGTGAACCAGATTTGACCCTACAAAAATTGGCTGAAGACTGTTAGAGTTGTATAAGCGTGAAGAAGGGTTAGGATATAGAAGAATCTGGTATCGCGCACATACGTAAAGTACAATGACAAACACGTTTTTGCACATCCTCAAAAACAAACCAAACCAATTTTCCCTCCTCAAAAACAGATCAAACAAATTTTTCTACTTCAATTTTATCAAGTCAATATCAGAAAAAACTACCACCCAGTCCATGCTATCGCTGTGGGACTTTGCATCGGTATAAAGACTGCCCATACCGCTTTAAGACTTGTCTGTCGTGCAAAAAAGTGGGTCATAAAAGTTCTCATTGTTGGACTAAGAAAGAAAGCAAAAGCAGAGTAAGAGTCACGAAGACTGACCAAGCGGAGGAGACAAACATACGAAAATACGTGCAAGTAGAAATGTTAAACAGGAAAGTCAGACTACAGTTGGATTCCGGATCGGATTTAACTATTATTAACGTACAAACATTGAGAAAATTGAACAAACCGACCATGTTGAGAACCGATAAAATTGCTAGGTCGGTAACTGGGAGTAAAATAAAATTTGACGGAGAACTTATTACAAATGTGACATTCAATGGAATGACTAAAAAAATTAAAAATGTACGCGCTAAGAAATACAGATAATTTATTTGGAACGTACTGGATGCAGAAATTCGACCTCTGGGATTTACCAATAAGTACGTACTACCAAAAAGTGAAAAGTTTATCGACCGAGGCAGATAAATTAAAGGAGAAACTAAAAGAGAGTTTCCCCGAAGTATTTTCTGCTAGCCTCGGGAGGTGTAAAAAAGTGGCAGTAAATATAGAAATAAAAGAAAATGTACACCCTATCTTCATGAAGAAAAGGAACGTACCTTTTGCTTCAATAGAAAAAATAAATCAAGAGTTTGATAGGCTCGGAAAAATCGGTATATTGACAAAAGTGGATTATAGTCAATGGGCCGCATCTACGGTTTACGCCAAAAAGAAATCGGGGGAGATACGAGTATGCGCTGATTTCTCAACGGAATTAAACGCAGCGATTAAGGATTACCACTATCCTCTACCCAGTCCAGAAGTTTTCACAAAACCAAACGGAGGAAAATTTTTCTCAAAAATAGACATGAGTGAAACGTACCTACAGATACCAGTAAATGAGGAAAGCTCGAGATTATTGTGCATAAACACGCACAAAGGATTATACAAGTTCCAAAGATTAACATTCGGGATTAAGGCCGCGCCGGCAATATTGCAACAGATAATGGATACTATGCTAGGCGGACTTGATTTCACGATTGCATACCTGGATGACATACTGGTAAAGAGCAAAAACATTGAGCAAAACTGGGAACACGTTCAAGAGGTTTTTAGGAGAATACAAAACTTTGGTTTCAAGGTAAAAGAAAACATGTGCGATATCTGGGACATATCATCGATGAAGAAGGAAGACAACCAGACCCAGAAAGGGCTACGGCAATAAAAGAAATGCCAGCTACAAAAAACGTAGCCGAATTACAAAGCTTCTTAGGCTTAGTGAATTATTACCAAGAATTCATTCCAAACATGCATAAATTACGCGCACCCCTAAACGAACTGTTCAAGAAGGAAAAAGTTTGGGATTGGACAGATGAATGCCAGAAAACGTTTGACAAAATAATTAAGACGCTAACCGCGGATCTATTTTTAGCGCACTATGACACAAAATTAGAAATAATAGTCGCAAGTGACGCGAGTGCCTATGGAGTCGGGGCATGTATACTATAAAATGCCGGATGGGACACTAAAACCCATCGCGCATGCTTCAAGAACTTTACTACCAACAGAGAAAAATTACTCAGAAATCGAAAAAGAAGCGCTGGGAATTATTTTTGCAGTTACAAGATTTCATAAATATATTAACGGTAGATTTTTTTTTATTTTACAGACGGACCACAAGCCGTTATTAACAATATTCGGATCGAAGAAAGGTCTACCTGTTTACACAGCAAATAGGTTGCTAAGATGGGGTACACATTTACTGAACTACAATTTCAAATTGGAGTATCTTCCCACGAACAAAATTGGACATACAGATGGTCTCTCGAGACTAATACCTAAGAAAACGGAGCCATTGAAAGATTCCGTAATTGCAGCCCTACGACACGAAGAAGACACCAGGACATCACTATGTAGTACAGTTCGAAACCTCCCCGTCACACTACAAGAGATAAGAAATGAAGCAGAAAATGATGAATTCATAAAAGAAACAAAAATTGCAGAAAAAAATAAAAATGTATCAGACAGTGTTTCGTTATGTGACAATGTTCTACTATATAACGAAAGGGTAGTAATTCCAAAAACACTACAAAGGCAAATCTTAAAAGACTTCCACATGGGCCATCCAGGAAAGAATAGAATGAAATCGTTAATGTGAAGTTACGTACATTGGCAAAACATGGATCAAGACATTACATAGATGGTGGAAAAATGCAAGGGGTGTTCCTTAGCAGTGAAAGCACCGCCGATCATCCATAAGCCATGGCCAGAGACAGATCAACCGTGGTCAAGAATCCATATAGACTTCGCAGAAGACCAGAAGTGTTTTGTTGCAGAAAACCTACTTCTGAAACTACCATAAATTGCCTCCACGAGCTGTTTGCTCGCTTCGGAGTGGTTGATTGTCTAGTCACTGATAATGGAACACGATTCACATCTGCGGACTTTCAAGAATTTTGTGAAATTTTTCAATATTCAATTTTCATATCAAATCCCCGCCATATCACCCAAAATCAAACGGGCAAGCGGAGAGATTTGTAGACACAATCAAAAGAGCGTTAAGGAAAGCATATGACGTTTCAACAGAAAAGGCGTTTTTACAAGTATATCGAATTACACCAAACAGTGCTACGCCATCGGCATTATCACGCGCGGAAGTGATGTTCACCCGAAAAATCAGATCAGTATTTGATAAAATGCTACCAAAACAAACAAAGCAAATACCAATGTCGTGCGTATCAAAAAGAAAATTTCACCCAGGAGAGAAAGTTTTTTTTAAGATATATAAAAACAATAATTCCTACTAGGAGCAAGGTACAACTGAAAAAAGAATCGGGAACATGGTTTACATAGTACAGGGCCCGAAATTCTCACATAAGAGACATGTAAATCAAATAAGAAAGAGGCTGTTAGATGATTCTAATGGTCCCCCCAGGAAGAAGTGATGGATACAATATTTGACACATTTGATATGCAAAGGCCGCAAACAATGTCTGAACCACGAAAATCGACCAAAAAAAGAAAAGTCACAGAGCCTTTGATAATAAATCCAAAGAGAAAAAATACTAAAGACCCCATGCGACGCAAAAGCTTTGGAAGGTGGGTGTTATGGGAACATATCTATAACGATAATGGACTCTTCCTGACACCATAAATACTGCGCCTCTCAAGAGGTATAATGAATGAATGGTGTAACGAGTCGAGACAATATTAGTTACTCTAAACCAGACGGACGGTCATTACTAACACCTTCAACTTCTTGTATTATATTTCTGTTGTAATATATCTTTGTTATTCTACTCTTGTGTTTCGTGTTGTTCTTCCTTGGTTCTAACCTTGGACCATAAATTTGGTGCGAGGATATTGGACCATAACAATAATAAAACAAAGCGAGAAGAAGGGACTAACCATTAATTTTAAGAAGACATAATGAATGGTCCTCAGCCTATGGAACTGTTAATGATGCAAACCACAAACCGACGATGTCAAGATCAAGTACAGCTGACTGAAAATAGGATACCGAAACCCGAAGACACATTGGAATAGCGAAATATACCTTACACAAGCTAAAATAAGAAAAATCGTCAGAAAGAAGGAAAAGAATGCTGAATTGGTATGTAATATCAATCCTCCTATATAGGAGTAAATGCTGGCCAATTTCCTCAGAGATGGAGACGTCACTTGAGACAATAAATAATTGTGCAGTTAACAAAAACGTTTGTTTTAGTTTATAATTGTGCAGTTAACAAAAATGTTTGTTTTAGTATTTATTCTTAGATACCCATACGTTTATCGTGCTGATGTGATGCTGTAGTTGACGCTCTATTTTGTGGATATGCTTTGATCTGTAGCCTATGCAAATTCACTGACAACATTCAAAACCGTTATTTAACCATTTAACGTTATTAATATTGATGCTACATAGGGTAATTGACGGGATTCTTCCTTATGGAACGTCTTCCCTTTGATTCTAAACGTCAGGAAGGGTAAGCCTTACACAAAGTTTGAAGTTGCTCTTCAACAGGGTATTATGTATAAAATTTGCCATTCTACACCACTACATGAGACCTTGTTAGTCTCTGGTATTAATATATTTCTCAGCTGTGACCAACCAAATAAAAACAAAAGAAGAAACGTTGTCAGATGTTTTTAAAAATCTTATGAAACTTGTTACGCAACTCAGGTAATAAATATTTCTTTTTCTTTTTGGAAATGCATATTGCAAATTGATTATAGGGCTGTTGATTTCTAGAAAACAGGTCAGTCTGATTCCTTGTTTTCCACAGGAAATTTGTCAATGAAATTTATCAATGGATTTTAAATAATTTCATGGTAATTGTTCTGATGAGCTTTTCGCTTTACTTCAACTTTACCAAATTAATTGCAGTTCTAGATTGGCATCATTTTACAGTTGAAATGGATGTACCCATAAATTTTATACTAACTGTTTCTTGTCTGACACTTCTCAACTGTGGAACTTTCTTCGGGCTCTTGCTTTCCAGTTAAATATGATATTCAAAAAATTGAATTACAGTGTCTATCGTTCTCTTCTGTCTTTTTCTGTTCTTTTATTGGTTTGGTTTGGTTTGGTTTGGTTTACGGCTTATCAACCTCAATGGGTCATTTAATGCCAACTTTTTTTCTAGTAATATTTTTGTTTTATCAAAAATCTTTTTCTGTTAATATTTTTTCCTCAAAAATGTATAGCTGGTAATATTATTTTTTCAAAAACGTACAGCTGGCAATATTTTTTCAAAAACGTATAGCTGGTAATATCTTTTTCTTCAAAAATTTATTTCTGGTAATAATTTTTACAAAGTATTTCTGGTATTAAAACCTATTTTACACTATTATAATGCTTTTTAACTTTGTCTCGGGATTAACTATTTGCCCATACCTGGGACCCTAACAGGTGCTACCACCCCGTTTCAGGGTGGACCTGAGAACACCAGCAATTAAGAGGAGCTTCCACGCTCCTCAAAGCCTCCTGATCAGAGGCCTTGCTGTTGGACGTAGTTTATCGTCTTACCGTGGACGCGGATGTAATTTATCGTCATACCCAGAACGCTGTTCTTTTATTGTTCCGTTTCCTATTTTCTTTTACTCGTATGCTTTCATACATAGTAACTCATTGCGTCTTAGTGGCTGTATTGCTTTTCTTGCGATGAAAAGATTAAAAGCATATATATTCATATCTACTTATTTGAGCTGGAACAGTCAATTAATAGTAAAGGAAAAATGCTCAGGCAGTTGCTGTCAAAACTGGATTCAACCTGCATCTAAAGAAACCGGGACAGTCAACGGCCGAAATATATTGTTTAAAACAGGAAATATTACCTGTCTTCTTTTCTAGCAGTTTTCAATTGCGCCTATTGTATGAACATCATCTGTTCTTCCTCGAATTCCCAATTCTCCCATTTGGTTTTATTATTATTAGTTGATGTTAATCTCATAAAGAAACAATTACGTTCTTCATAGGATTTCTCCTATTTATAGTATTAAAACCTTATTAGACATCTGTTACCTTCCCTTATCTTTTTATCATATCACTCAATATATTTACCTTTAATCTCAAAGTGATCTTGGGAAATAAATTAGTATTACATTTTCGTTTTCATAACTAGAGTAAAATTTATCGACAAATCCAAATTAGTGTACATGTGTGACAATGCGTCGCTTACGGACATTGTACTCAAAGCATATCTTTTGATGCTACTGTAGTTTGGAATGCATTTAATGAGTCGAATTCTTTTTAGACATATATAAAGTTCAGGTGTCACAGGAAAAATTTATAACGTTCCTCGGTTATACTGGATATTTTTCAAGACAAGATTTAAATGAATCAAATTTAAAAAATTTTCTTCAGCTAATCTTTCTTTTAAATTCCAACATTCTTCATTTAATAGTCTTTGAGAAGGTTTTACTTATTTCTGGAGCAACGAATAGAACAGTAAAAGAACGAAACACGATTCATTTCTGTTAGTGACAGGAAGCATTTTGAGGTCATTAAAGACCCTCGCTTCGGTTAGTATAATTAATGCCAGTTGTGAGCTACATTATTCCAATTACACATTAAAACATATAATTTTGAAGATGCCTGGTCGACCAAATGAAAGTGGTCGATATTAAAATCATTTATTAAAGACATTTTTATGTTTAACGTTCTTTTTATAGATACAAGTATTTAAGTAAATGCTCTGTTTATAATGAACAGTATTAAATAACATTTACCGGCCTGAATGTCCGAGAAATTTTCATAGAAAATATTCATCCTTTGACTGGATTCGAACCTGCATCCTATATGGAACCGTCATTTATCTTGACGTGCCTAACCGCTCGGCCACAAAGGATAAATGTTACTTAATACTGAAACAGAGCATTTACTTAAATACTTGTATCTATAAAAAGAACGTTAAACATAAAAATGTCTTTAATAAAAAAATTGTCGGACTTTGTCCATTTCTTAATGTATTAAAATCATTGTAAATTCCTGTCACTGACTATTTAAATCCACCCAGAATTACAAAAAATGATACAATACCTGCTAATTTCAAGTGGACAATATAATACATTTATATTTGGTCAAGTGCTGAAGTCTACGACGAGAAAGAGGATAGCAGCTCGTTATTATAACATTAAAGTGATATTTTAGGACTGATGGTGGCCTGTAAGAGTCAATTTATGTTAAACTGCTGATTACACGTATACACACACACACGCACACACACACACACACACACACACACATATATTTGCTGTACGTTCTTGTATTCGAGCCTTTACTTCGCAAGCTGAAGACGTATCCAGTCCTTCGCGGAATTTTCCTACCTGGTGCTACCACCGCGGTATGATACACCGCATATGCTGACGACGTTTCGGTTCTTGTGTCGAGCATAGCTAAAATTGACGAAGACGGCAAAGATATCAGAGAGTATAAGACGGTGACATGGGGCAGGATCAACTGCGATAAGTCTGTTGGCTTGCGGATGTGTTCGTGGAAAGGATTTTTTTCCAGATCTTTCCTTTGGACCAATGGGCCGGGCAACATACTCGGCGTCTGGTTCAGTCCTGATCTCCTCTTGTAAATGAATTGTTCGATGGTGTGAGAGAAGGTTGAGGTCGTAGTTCGTCTCGAAGGAGTCTTTCCTTGAAGGGGAGGGCGAAAGTATGTACCCCGCTCATCTACCCGATTCTCCTTTATCGTAATTCCATTCCCATCTGCTGCTTTATTGTATTTTCTAAGGCTCTTGTTCTCCTTCTTGCGGGGATGCAAGGCTTTGAAGGTATGTCCCAAGATCTGTTACCAACAGCCTTCTGAGGGCGGGCTGGATGTGCAAACATGACGTGGCTTCCCTCTGTCTTTTCTACAAATATTTTCATAGCATCTGTTCTGACGAGATTTTTTCCCTGGTATCCCGACTGCATAAACTTAATCGTGCTACTAGATTAGCATTTAGGTCTCTCAATTTTACGATTGAAATAGTTAAATGCAATCATTTGGTGTCATGCATTTATGTACAAATGTGTAGATAATCGAAACGTTTACCGGTCGTAATGTAAGTTTTCCTAGGTACTTTAATTTATCTAACTGGGAAACTGGAATTAGCGGTATTTGTGCTCCACTATTGCTTAGAAATGTCCGTTTTGATTTTCTGTCGATTATGTGCAAAAGAAACTTAAGTTTGAAATACCAACGTGTCCCGTCGACGAATATTGTTGGCTCATTCGTTTCACTGGGACTTGTAATTTCAGGAATTTGTGCAGTTTTTACTCCTGTCACCAAATAGCCATAGATATCGTTCCTTCTTTCTGATTTGCTCCTGTATTGTTGTCTGCTTCTCGACGAACTGCGTTGCTGGCAATTTTGCGACTGTTTATTTTTTTCACTTAAATCATTTATTTGCCTTCTGAACAATTTATTTTCCTCCCGTATTTGGGTGATGTCGTCATTCTGAAATTCGTTTACTTGCATCTAGGTTGTCTTGGATCATGACTTTCATCAGTTTATCAGCAATATCGCACAGGTTATACATGGGTACATTATCTCCCATTGCCGTTAAATATACCTGCACCATTTGTGGCAGCTTCCCTATAAATATGTTTTGCAAAACGCTGTCATCTAACATAATACCAGACAGTTTTGTAAACGTCGTAGATTTTTTGAGATGGTTTTCTATTTACCAATATTTCCATTTCAAATATTTGTTGCAGCCTCCTCCTCTCAGGTAGTGAATTTCGGAGTATTAACACCTCTTTTAAATTGTGATACGTGTTGGTTTGTGATGGATTTAACAGAAGATCCCGTAGACACGTATGTAAAGTCACCCCGGCCTCTCTCCGACCCTACCGCCGTGCTATCCTGTGACGACCAATGTGACTTGGTATTGGTCGCAGCACCAAACGTGACGTTCTAATCCTTTGCTGATTCGGATCGGAATCTGGTTAGATTCGGTATCAGCTTTGTCGTTCCCAGCTTGCCTCCAACGTCTGGTTACCGAAGTAACTGCTTTGATTTCTAGTCTAACCTACCCACGTTGTGATTTGATCTTAGGTAGACGAAATCAATCAGTCGCCAGGCCGCAATGCAAGTCGAGTCCGAACAAGTGTAATACCGCACAAGTATATGTAAAAGAAAATAAAGTAACAACTCGAAAAGTTCAAATGTGTTAAAAAAGAATAACAATATTCTATATCTGGTTGCTGAATACAGGACTGCGTCTTTCTCCCAAACCCCTAATATGGATTCGTGACACTTTGCGTTTGTTAGGCGAGTCTTAACATCTTAAGTTGTTTTTTTTTTAAAGAAACTGGTTTTTGGTGTATCTTCATGCGATATTCGTAAAACTTGTTTTGGTGGTGTGAGTCTAAGTCGTTCTTCAAAAATAAACTGTTCTTGGTTAGAAGTTGAGGTCGTAATGCGTGGATCTCAGTCAGCTTTCTGCGAGGCGGATCTCAGAGCTCACAGCTCAACTCTGCGTCTCTCTCTCCAACTGCCAACTCAACTCAACTTGCCTGTCTGACTAACCCCAACTGCCGTCCACTCGCTGCGACTCTGCTTATGACCAAAACCCGGGGTGGGCTTGTCTGGTTTTGAGGTTCCTTGATAATTCTAAATTCACAATAAGGATCTTCTTTGTTTTCGGTCGGGAAAATTTATTACTTTCCATTTTTGGAAGTCCGTTATCTTCTACTTTAAGGGAATCGTCCTCCCAAATTCTTCCTTTCTCATATTGGTAACTCATACCAATCCTTTCAGAGGCGTCAACAGGTTCCCCTCTCTCTCACAGTGGCATCTCACACCAATCCCTTCAGGGGGCATCGACAGGCCTCCCCTCCTTCTTCATGGTTTACCTTCGCCTACTGCTCTCGCCACCCTTCAGCCAATGAACGCTCAGCAGCGTGGGTGTTTGCAATTATCGATCAAAGGAAAAAAAATATCTTCCCTTTCTTTTCTTTTCTTTCTTTTTTTCTTCTCGACAACAAACCCTTACGACTCTTATCTTAACCGAACGTCGTCTGGAACTCGTCAACGAGACCTTCGCCAAACAAGCACTGAGGCTGGTCAATGATCTTCCAAACCCTGTCGCCAATTATTCGTTCCGATAAAATAATTTTTCTATCATGGCCAGCTTTGACACAAAACAGGTGCTCTTCTCCAATGATATCTCCGAAGATAGTTAATGGTTTAATCTTTCCTTCTTTGTACTCTGTGGGTGTTCCAGCGGACATTTTTTTCGGTCAGAGCGCGACCCAATTTATTTTTATCTCTTAGCATTCTGCCTTGTAGGCCACTTGACCAACCTGAAATTTTCATTATCGCCGCGTTGTAACATAAATCAAATTAAATCCGGTATCTTACTTTCTTCGCTAATAAAAATAAAATCTTTACCACTTTTCTTTGTTAGAAAAAATAACATCGCTCAGTATCTTTTCGTGATGGCTTCTTATCACCTAAATTAATTCTCACCTTTTCTTTCTTTTTTTTTTTTTTTTTCACGCAACTCTAAATAGTGTCACATGTAGTTGTTTCTTGATGTAATGGAGAAACTGTACAAGTAAAGTTTTGTTTCTGGGATGAAATATATTTAATCAGAAAACGGCTTCCAGGCGAATGAATAATAGTACTGTCTCTTTTGTAGAGAAAATGGGGATGTTTTCAAATTCAGCTGCTAATTTGGGTTCCTCCATTTTGTGTGTTCTTTTCTTTTATTTTATGTTTATTAGCATCTTTATGAGACTGTTTTGTAAAAATAAATGTGCATGCATATGCAGTACGAAAAGGTTGTAGAACGTAAAAAATATTTTTTATTCACTACTTGATGATGTAGAATATTATTTTGGAAATAAAGATAAAAATCCTCAATGGAAAACAATATACAATATAGAAAGGAGTGATAGAATAGGGCGAGAACAGTTTCTCATTCGTAAAAGTCAATTTATTTATTTAGTTATTATTATCTATTTATGTATTAGGTTGGTGCAAAAATAATGACGTAATAATATCGTTTTTTGACGTTATTACGTCAGTATTTTTGCACCAACCTAATATTATCTTGAGATAAATTGCTATTTGCCCCAAACACTGCCTTCCTTAAATATATTTAGTGGGTTCGATCTATATGTTTGAAGAGTAGTAATAGATTAATATGGGCGCCGAGGAGAAGAAAAATATGACGAAAATAAGATCTTGGTAGGTCAGTGTCAGCGTTATCCCTGTTATTTCACGACTTTCTATGAAATTTTGTGAAAGAGAAAAAATATATACTGTAAACGATAAAGTTTACAAAACATTGTTAAATGAAAAATAAGTCTAGTGAGAGATTATTTCCAAAAATTCCCAAAAGAAAATCCTGTTTGAAAAGATTTTAGAAATTAAATACAAAAAGGAAACTATATCTGTAGTAATAAATACAGAACGTAACACAATTTTATTTATTTAAAAAATCCATTTAAATTAAAAATTGTGAAACCTTACCTGCCTGGTATTTTAATAGACTATTTTTTAAAGAAAAATTAACATGTTCTTTTAGCATAAATGTTTTTTTAAGGTTACCAAGTTTGTGTGTTGGCTACTTTTATATTTAATGTATCAACTCTCTACGAGTGTATTTTACATGAAATAAAGGCCGAAAGGTACGTGCACAAAATAACAGAGACTGATTGATCTACAATACAAGGTAACATTTATTTAACAAAATAACCAAAGAAATATTTAAGAGTTTCATTTCCTAGAAATGAATGGAACACACAGCGAGCATTGCCTATGTAGCAGTGTTTGTGAGTGAAGCTTCCATAGCCCTTTTTGCTTTGGTGTGAAAGGATGGTACACATTTCGAAAGAAGGGAAAACAAGAAGAGAAAGTTAATTAAAGTCGCCTGCTTTTAAACCTTCAGGGCTGCTGCTGATAATATATTTATTAAGACGTTATATTAAAAACATATATTTGCAGTCCCACACAAACGAATGCAAAAATAATAATCGATGATAAGGTGTGTGATACTTTTGGGTAGCTTTTGTTATTAATCTGTACAAGGACGATTCATTGGTGATCTAAATAAGCCATTACTGCATTCTAAGTTTAATGGTTTAACAATAAATTAGTGTTAACGGCTTAATTATTTCAAAAAGCTGATTGAATCAATTAGACCGTGGCATTAGGCATATATATTAGACAGCTTTAAACATTATAATAATTGATTATGTAAAACTACACGTAAAGACATTCACCCACAGGAAAACGACGTTTCTAGTTATCATATGATGGACTCCGCCAGTCTTGTGATTTACAATTTTATTTGAAGAGAGTCAAGAAAAATATGAAGTATGAAGATGTGGTCAAAGCCGTTGGAGGATGTGGACGTTACCAAATATTTATGGTCAGTGCATTGTATATTGCCACAATATTTAATGGACTACAAACCGGTAGTATGGTTTTCATCGTTCCTAGAATAAAACACAGGTAAAATAATTTCTACATTTATTTTAATTTTAATTTGCATTTCTTACGATATTGGGTCTATTGAAGAGTATAATCTCGCCGTTTAAAACGAATAATACAAGTTTTTCACTTCTTTCTATCAAACTTCAAAGTTGTTGCTCGTACATACAATATTTAGTCTCAGCAATTGATTGAAATGCAAATTCATAACAATAGAAGTATTTCTAATTATATTGTGATATAATTGTGTATAATACAATCGTGTACAATTTCTAGCCGTACTTTTCCAGTATTTTGTGTCAAACTTCTCTTTTATTATTGGAATATACATTTAAACAGTCAACGGAATCATCAGAATAAAAAAAATCATCGTGGTACTTTTTTTCTGAATCATCTTTATAGGTCAATATTTAGGAAAAATGCAAGCATTTCAAAAGAACTTCGAATTTATTAAATATTAATTTAGTTCCTTCGAATAACTATTTTCTGCATATTAATTTCCTCCGGTCCCAACCTGCTCAAATAGGATGATATCTATATTAGGGGATATTTAATATTTTTTTTAGTACGGATTGTACTGATTGAGAAGTGACGAATGAAATCAGTCTGTTCATCATTTAATCCTCAAAAGACAGGAGAACATGACTTTGCTATTAACTTGATTTGACCACATTTATAAATTCCCATGTTATATAGTCAGATTTCAGTGGGAGTTTATGGATTCACTATAATACGTGAAAATACGTTTGCAAAATTTAATGTTAAAGATTAAAATTTAGAAGAGGGATGGGTTATTAAAAATTGTTTTGCGCCAATCCCCAGGGAAGGAGAGCTATCAGTCTATCTTCCTGTTTGCCGGTCTGGCACATTCAGCATTCGGATTTATTGTTTTTACTAAGAAATCGACCTCTGGGATCTTTGAGAAAAATTCCTTCATTTCAGGTTCCTGGCAGGCAAAAGAAATCTGACAGAAAGCTCTTCAGTTTTCGAATTTTCAACAGGCCTAAAAGTACATTATATACATTATTCGGACTATTGTCCTCATCTTTGTCGCCATATTTATCACAACGTTTCGGCCGTTGTACGCTCCAGCCTTCTTCAGGTGGTTGGAATGTCGAACAGAACCTTTTATTTCGCTCACTGGGGTAGACTGTCCTAGTTCCACGTGCCATGTTTGATGGATGCCAGTTATCAGTTATCTCCTGTTAATTTCCCTCAGAAAGTTCTCCACTGCCTTACCCGGGTATTGAACTCACACTCTTTGGGTCCTGTCACTGGATCTAATCAACGCCTTTATCCACTGTGCCAAGGACACATGGCAAAAAGTTCAGTTTGCAATGACGTAATCACTATTCAAATTTGACATTTGTAAATATAAATTAGGGAAATGTGCTACTTAAAAAGTCAGAAATCATTTCGGAGCTAGCATTAAAATGATAAAATATCAATAATTTTCGATTCTGACAAATCTTCAGATAAAATAAGGGCCTAAGTAATTTAAATATTAGTTATGAAAAAATATTTACGTAGCGAGGGTATTAGTTTCATTCAGATGTGCCAATTAATTACCAAATAATATCCGAAAATCTATATGAATTTTTGCTGATAAGAAATTTTAAAATTCTCCATGAATTGAAAATTTAGATAATTAATTTCAAACGGAAATAAAAACAATTACAGCTCTAAAAAATCTATAAATTAAAAATAAAACGTATTTGACACAGAACCCATAGCAAATACATATTATTGACAATCTAGAAATTTATAAAATTATATAATAAATAGAAATTTATAAAATTATGTAATAAATATTACAGAATAAGCACTGAAAAATAATTTCACTAATTAATATTGAAATAACATCTGAAATCACAACTATCTGAAAATTAAGGGATTTTTTTAAATAACGTATTTTCAACGCAAAATAGCCTAAAAATTCACATTTTGAAGATACCTCGGCTTTTCTCTTCTTTTCTAACAGTGAAATTAATGTATACCAGCCTAACGATTAAAAGTATTAATAAAGAAAATCTGCCCATTGACAGGTATATATCCCCTAGTAAGTGTTCCGATCACTAGCTTCGTAGACATTAGTGGATTTCTATGGGAAATCATGTTGGATTAATTCTTTAGAAATTATTATGTTTACGTTTTGGATGCGAAAATAACAATAGCAATAGCACTTTGAAATGTCCGAAGATCAAGTAGGATAAATTAACGTCGCTTTGCTGTCATGGCTTCTCGTATCATAATGATAGAACAAGCCTGGTTAGAGATCAGAAAGTTGACGAGCTGCTCTCGCAATCAGTAATAATAATAATAATAATAATAATAATAATAATAATAATAATAATAATAATAATAATCTCTATCAGTTTATCTTGGCGCGAAACGTCAACGAGGATAATAATAATCTCCAAAGTTTCTTATAAACAGACAAGGAGAACTGAAAATGAAGAATCGAAACTATCGAAACGTCCGAATTACTATAATCGGTTAGATTACTGAGCAGATTGGTAAAATTTCTACTGAATTAAAATATCAAAGGTTACAAAAAAAAAGATAAAAATATATACTTATAAAAATACCTGGACTTTACTTGAGAAATGATAAACTCTGCAATATGAAAATGATAACTATATTAAAACATGATTATCGGATCACTTGGGAGAGCCGCGAAAAGTTATAAAAAAGAATAAAATTACAAATTCGATTAAGAAAAAAAAAAAAAAGAATCCAAAGAGCATCACAAAAATCAAGCGAGAATGCAGAGAGGATGGTAGAGTAAAGAGGAGATCTACTGTCACTAAATCTCAAGTGTGAGACTCCAGTTATAAGTACTGGGAAAACACATGATGTACAAGAATATCAATAAAAAGATGCTAATTAGTGTCGTATGTATAATACTTACAATAAGTAAAATAATGTTTATGATTATTATTGCTGTTTTTGTTATTTTTGTTGAAACAGTCTATAATATGAAATTGATGAATGTACTAAACTCACTATATAATACTTTTGCAATACTTTTGAAGAGATTTGCAGAAACTTTAGAACTGAAAATAAGAAGTATAAAAATTCCACCGAAAACTATTACGAAAAGCAGCGTAGTAGGTTAGTGACGTAACGAGGAGACCTACTGTCACTTAATCTCTGTTGTAAACCCCCAGTTATAAGTTTTGCTAATACACAATGTGTACAATTCAGAATAACAATAAAAAGATTATAATAAGAATTGTATATATAATAATTATAATCAATAAATTAATAAAAGTTCAGTTGACTGACTCAAGTGTTTCGCGTTGAAATGCTTATCAACGCCAGATGTTCGAATGAAATTATATATAAAAATGATAAAATTAAAAAATACAAACAACAATATGTATATGTGTACATATGTATGTGTATATATAGTGATTTTAAAAATCATTTTATCCAGTGCCAAATTTAAAATGTCAAACTAGAAATTTAAAAGTTATACTTAGCGTTTGTTCCGACGAGTATAAATATGAAATCTGATAATACTTTCAACAAATTTATCGAGTATCTTGCTCTGATGAACGTTGAAACTCTTGAGTCGGTCAAATCAGATAAATCAATAGACCTTTTATTTATTTATTGAATATCATAGCTCTAGTTATCTATTGAGTGACTTTTGGCAAAAGTTCTGCCGACCTGAAAAATAAGTTAAATTCTCGTCATTTCACATATATTATTACAATTATTAATTATAAAAAGGAAATCAGTTATTATTATTGTTATTATTATTATTATTATTATTATTATTATTGCCTTGTTACAAATAAATTATAATCATTATTATGAAAACAACATTTTATTTTTTCAATAAAGGTGCGCTATTCCTGGTTTGACAAACGACACTTACAAAGTGCAAAGCGAAGCCCACGCTGAGCTTATTAAAGAATACATACCCGAAGATAAAGTGGATGGGAAACCAATGTACAGTAGGTGCCATCTTTATACCAATAAAAGTGCACTGGGAAACCAGACAATGAATAATTGTAATTCTTGGGTCTACGACAAATCAATATTTGAAACATCGATGACCAGTGATGTAAGTACCTCTGATATATCTATGTGTGTCTTAGATGGAATCTCAATTAGCCGATTAAACACCATGATATTTTATTTTTTCCCTTAATGGGTGCCTTATAGCGTAATGCAAATTTGTCTAAAAACAAAATAAAATATCTCAAATTTTATAACATACCAGGATTTCTAAGTTATGGGGTGGAATGAAAGTTCGTAGTATTTTTCAGTAGGTTTCATTTAAACACATAACTTCATTTCATTCATAACTGAAATTTACGATATATACATATACAGTGCGTTCTGCTTGATTATGCAAAGTTAATTTTTACCTAAAAATATCCAAGTTAAGCAATATATTCTGAAAAATAGGAGCTAAAGTGTTGTTGATACTATTTTATTATTTTGTCAATCATTTAAGTTGTCGAAATATTCAAAACGTGCTTCTTTTTGATGATTTATGAACTTAAGCCCTAATTTAGTGTTCACTTTCATTATGCAAATGGAAAATAAAACAAGAAAAACACATTTTATACTAATTTTTATTAATTGAATTGTGGCGCATATGACAATACATCGTGTGTTCTAAGTCCTACATTACATAATACATATGTATAGCATGTTAAACAAAACAAAACAAGTCTGTTAATGTGGCTACGAACAAACATGACATCCTCCATTCTTCAAAACCGTTATGAGGCGTCTGTCCACTGCTGATGTCAATGTTTCAATTTCAGAACGTTTGATTGATCGGCAAGCACTTACAATTGGTTTCCACAGGACTTCTAAGCTGGTGAATTGCTTGTTTTCAGCATTAATCCGCCTCTTGACTATAGACCACAAATTTTCTATTGGATTTAAATCAGGGCTGTTTGGAGGCCATACCATTAAATTTTGCCCTTTGAACCCATGGTCTGATAGCCAATTGGTGGTGCTTCTTGATCTATGCGCTGGAGCATTATCCTGCTGAAATATCAACGATCTTCTTTTCTGAATTGGTTGTTCATCAAGCCAGGGCAGAAAGGCATCTTCCAAAAGCATATATGCATTTGAATTTAGCTTAAGCCCTTTGGCTACTTTCTGTGGGTCTATTAGTTCATTTCAGCGGATCACAGCCCAAAACATCACTCATCCGCCACCCTGTTGTCGACAAATGCATACTCCTGCTGGTCGACCATTTAACACCCATCCAGATGACCACTCATCAGGCCCATCAAGGGTAGTACGGCACTCGTCGGTGTAAATCACATTGCTAAAATTGATCTTCATGTAACTGTGTTCCCATTCAACTTTTCATCTTGTTTGCTTTTCTCAATGGGGGCCTCTTGATGGGACTCTTCACTTTGGCAAGGTATTGAGGACCTCACAACGGGTAGTTTTACCAACTTTGGCACTCCAGCGTTTTCAAATATTTTTTTAGTAGTTTCATGCGGTTTCTTCGAGACTTCATATTTAATTTTACGAAGATCTCTGGCAGTTAACTTTCGCAAATGCGATCGTTTAGGTGTCTTTCTGCATGATTTACTGCCTAAGACGAATGCTTTGATTGTACGGTGGTCTCCATATAACTTTTTTGAAATGCGAGTAATTTCAGCATGATCGTTTTCAGTAAGACCCTTTTTTCTTACCCATATTAAGGATTTATATGGTGATTGCTTAATCAGACCGAACACTTGAAACTGTGCCTTTTTCCATACTTTGAGAAAAGGAACCCTGTTACTATACATTTTTTTCATTGATCATATTTTCTTGTCTGAAAGTATAATTTAATCTGCAAGAAGCACAAAGCCTGAAAAAAACAGAATTTATTGACACGTTAGATGAAAACATTACTTTGCATAATCAAGCAGAACGCACTACATATATATATATATATATATATATATATATATATATATATATATATATATATATATACACACACACGTTTGGTGGTACAATATTTTATCACTGCCATGAAAAGACAAAAATTAGTTTTATTATTACCACTCATGATAATAAAAAGTAAAAGTAAAACGGGCTAGCTAACCGGTTTCGTACCTCGCTCAACAGAGCTAAATCGAGGTAAATAGAGCAAATTATATAATAAAAAAAAGAACAATGAACAAAGTTTATTGGTGGGATATATATATATATATATATATATATATATATATATATATATATATATATATATATATATATATATGCCGAGAGGTGAAATTTGAACGCGTCTTTCACTACGAATCATGCGGAGATTGTAAATTTAAATAGTCTTACGTTAAAAGTGAAAATGAAGAAAATGAGGTTTTTCGACATTTGATCTTTTTTTTTTATAAATGAAAAAACTGTTTACAAACAGCAAATGCGATATGTACTATTTATGCATAGAGTACTGTTCGTAATTGATTTTCTAGGATCAGAAATGGAAATTCTGATCTGGACGATCAAGAACTCCGCGGTATATCTAAAGTTATTGATGACGACTAAATGAAAATGCTAATTGAAAATAAACCAAACCAAACGACACTGTATATCGCAGATATACTGCACATATTGGATCTAACGGCGGTTTTTCCTGTAAAGGGGACACAGATTCGAATCCTGCCGGAGTGCGCATATTTTATTTAACATGATTTCTCAAATATTGAGGCCAGTAAACGAAAATAAATAACTATACTGTTTAACAAATAAACAGCATCTATTCAAATATTAGTTTCCACCGAAAATGGCTTTTACATATCAGACATATCTGGTATTTATCGCCTGGTGTTGAGTAACAGCTAGTCTCAAAAATCCATCACTTTCAAGTTTCCTGAATAGTTCTGATTTCATCCTTCAGTCATCCTTCGAATTATTTTCTTTTTTATAATTTTTATAAATTTTTCATCATTATCTACATTCTATTACGATTATAAATCTGCCTTTAGTTCTTGTAAACTGTTTGTTTATACTGGTTAATTTAATTTACTTTTCCAATGTTTTATATTTTTTCAGTTTAATTTAATTTGTGGTAAGGAATGGCTCACCTATCAAATTTACACCGTATTTTTTGTCGGTGATTTCATTGCCATGTTATGCTTCGGTTGGCTTCCTGATCGGTAAGTATATGTTCAGAGAATTGTCAGTTCATATTCTAATCTATCTATCTATCTATCTATCTATCTATCTATCTATCTATCTATCTATCTATCCTAATTCATATCTATTTTCCATTATTTGTTGAAATATATACACATGCATCGAACACTAGCATTATATAAATATATATACAATCCAACTATCATCTTTAAACTCCCTGGTCTGGCAACTCTCATGACTTTTTTTTTGTTTTTGAATCAGCCGCCATCAGTTCGTTGAGCGGTATTCGAAGGCAAAGTCACGCATTGTTTACAACATTTCGCAGCAGCCAACAGCAGCAGAGTGTTCTCGTGATACGGTTTTGCTCATTTCTTATATGTAGTTGCATATTTAACCATTCAGGATAGTAAGTATATATTATTTTCTGGTTTTAAACGCTTTTTTTTTGTATTTGTATTTCATGAAACATAAAAAAAACCCTTTTTGGAAACATTAACAATTATTTTATTTCATGTTTGAAGTATTGTTCTGGCTTTGATAACACATCAATATATATGTGGAAGGAGTTGATAATATTATATCTACATAGTGTTTTTTAGGCTGATTTTTGTTATCTGGCTTTTTCTGTGGTCCGTCAATGGCCTGCTCACAAGTTTACTGGAATATGGACGTTGGACTGTATATGAATATTATTATGTATATATTCATATTCCAATCTTACGCTACAAAAACAAAATGAAAGACAACTTGAAACGTCTCAACTTTGATCTGAAAACCTGGGAATCCCAAGCATAAAACCGAAAGGAGTGGCGTAAGAAATGTTTCATTAACTTAAAAGTTTTTGAAGAGAGTAGAGTGAAGCGCCATGATCAGCTTCGTTAAGATCTGAAGCAGAGACGTCATCAAAATAATGCTTTAACAAATTTCATCTGTCAGTGTGGATTTGTCACCTGCAGAAAGGCTGGGCTAGAATCACACTTAAGAAAGCACAAATAAAATATATCTTTCCCTTACCTGATTTTCTCTAAAATAGCCCCTGGCGGCATGCATAAGTGTAAAACGAAAGGTACTATCCAATGCTGAATTTCATTTATCGTTCACGATAGGAGAGTCCACCATATTCATATTCATGTCTCTATATTAATATTATAATATAATATTAATTTATCTACACTGCGTGCCAAATTATTATCGAGATAACTTTTTTCTAATATTTCAAAAATCGTCCAATCAATTCACACAAACCTGCGCAATCACTGAAATTTTCGTACTGATCTGCACAGTGTAAACAAACTGGCGCCATATTTGTTATCAGCACGGTGATTTGAGCGTGCCAAATTATTAGTAAGGTTTAGTAAAATTCCCAGAATTGAGCAAACAAAACGTTTATTAATGTTGCACATGAATGTTTATGATCAAAAGAAGCTAATAAATAAGATAATCAAACAGATAATAACAGATACAAAGAAAGGCACAGTTTTAAACAAATTAATAGAGAATGTGCTTTCCCTGTTTTGAAGTCGACGATCTATAGAATTTGTTAATTGTAGGATGTCATCTGCTGTAGTGCCGCGAGATATGTCAAGAATTGCTTCCCACAACTCAGCGTTGCTCCTGAATTGTCGTCCGTTGGCGTACAGTCTTCGCTTCATGATGGTCCAATGGTTTTCGATTGGGTTCATATCCGAACAATTTGCTGGCCATCGAAGCCTAACTGATTCAAATATTCAGTAGTCTTGGGAGCAGCATGTGAGGGAGCATTATCTTGCATAAAATCAATGGCCCTTCTGAAGGCAACTCTTTGCCTTTTCATCCACAGCTCAAGATGCTCCTTCATAAACGCTATGTATGCATCAGCAGTCATCTGGTACTCTACATGGGCCCACTAATGTTTTTCCAATAATACCACCCCAGATCATTATGTCTCCACCGCCTTGTTGGCGTCTCAAACACTGATGGCGATTTGGCACGCTCAAATCACCGTGCTGATAACAAAGATGGCGCCCGTTTGTTTACATTGTGCAGATCAGTACGAAAATTTCAGTGATTGCGCAGATCACTGTTGCCAACATTGGGTGAAAATTTTGTTTGAATTGATTGGACAGTTTTAGAAAAAAGTTATCTCGATTATAATTTGGCACACAGTGTATTGATATCTATTTTCTCTATATTACTTTGGTTTTGTCTCTGTTTATATCCCATCTGTCCTTTTAGCTATGAGTTACATTTAATTAATTGAGGCTTACAAGCAATTTTGAAGTTTGGAACGATATTTATTATCGTTCATTTCACCGATCCGAATCCTTGCACTCACACGAGCCTTAAAAGTAATTTCACACATCTATGCAATTTACTTCATTTATTAGATACTGTGTACCCGCATAGTCTGTTTGCAACTCTGCCTTGAAAACAATCGTTTGAATTATTTACATTTATTTAGACTAGAATCACACCCTATGGCAATGGCGTGAACCGCGTAATTGTCTCAGCAACATAGCATACCCAACACCAGGTTAAACTAGGGAGATATCTACAGCTAGATATCTCGAATAGACGGATAAAACGGATTATGAAAGAGAATTGTGGGCTAAAACCATACTGGATTCAAAGAAAACAGGTTCTGTCACGTGCATCCAAGAAAAAACGGCATGACAGAGGGAAGAAAATATAGGAAGAGATGTAGCGTAGTGTAGACAAAGTCTTCGTTTGGTCCAACAAGAAATTTGTCACTGTGGAGGCTGTGGACAATTCCCAAAACCATAGGGTTTATGCCAGTTTCCCGGGAAACGATATCGAAGGTGTCAGAACACATTTAAGGCGACTTAAACTAATTCGTGGCATCGTTTGTGCTGCAATTTATTCTGATGTTTCAAAATCGCTCTTGGTTTTCATTGAAGAAAGCGTGAAAGCGACTCGCAGAATTTACCAACAAATGTTGAAGAGATAAGTATTGTGTTGGTTGTCAGTCACATTTGGAAGTCGCTATATCTTCCCCCAAGACGAACACATGGCCAGTTTGACGCCGAACAGTAAGAGACGTTCCCGTAGATTTTTTGACTAGTCAATCTGTGCTCCATTAAACGCTGAAATAAATTCGATAAATTTCTGATATCGCCCATGTTGGAGAGCAACGTTTTACATATCTCATACTCAAATATGTCAAACCCGAAAGAAGCTCTTATGATGTCGTAGAGTGAAGAAAATAAGATCTCATGCACCTCAGTTAAAAACTGATTAAGGGCTATGGTGTAACCAAAGAATAGACATTTTGAATTGTAAACATATGTATAATATTGTCAATAGACATGACAATCAACCTGTAAACTTTCATTAAATAAAATATTCTTATTTATTTTATGATTGAATAATTGGTAGATGTATATGCTGCACCTGGTATGACCAATTGTTCAAGTCATATGTGTAGGCCACACAATGAGGATTTAACTGGAGATAATGTAATATAGTCTCCGAGACTAGACGACTATCTAACAAGCAAACGTTGAAGAGATAAATATTGTCTTGGTTTTCAGTCACATTTGGAAGTCACTATGTCTTCATTCAAGGCTGGGCTCGTGCACCATTTTGACGCAGAACTGCAAGAGACATGTCCGTAGATTTATTTTGACTAGTCAATTTGGCCTCCATTAAGCGCTGAAATAAATTCTATGAGCTTTGTGATATGGCCTATGTTGGAGAGCATCGTTTCATATACTCAAATGTGTCGGACCTGAAAGAAGCTCTTAAGATGGCGGAGTACAATTTGAGCGTTGGGGTGAAAATGTCATACAGTTCAGTTGAGAAGTGATTAAGGGCTATCATGAAAGCAACGGGTGGATATTTTGAATTGTAAACAGTTTGCATTCATGCGAACGTCTCAATATTCTAAACATATATGAACTTATGTTCACTTCATTTCTTCAACTTGAGTTTGAATGACAAAAATTTTAGTCGCTCAAACTTCAGAATCTGTCTATATTTCTGAGATGAGGTATTATGTACAGTATTTACATTATGCGGACCATTGTCCTCATCTTTGTCGCCATATTTGTCACAACGTTTCGGCCGTTGAGCACTGGTAAAAATGGTTGCTGAAAACATTAGGTTTATAATACCCAGAAATTCATAACCAGATGTCCTCAAGGACACATGGCACAGTGGATAAATGCGTTGGTTAGATCCAGTGACAAACCCAAAGAGTGTGAGTTCAATACCCGGGTAAGGCAGTGGAGAAATTTCAGAGGGAAAATTAGCTGGAGATAACTGACATCCCTCAAACATGGCACGTGGAACTAGAACAGTCTACCCCAGGGATCGAAATAAAGGGTTCAGTTTGAAATTCCAACCACCTGAAGAAGGCCGGAGCGTACGACGGCCGAAACGTTATGACAAATATGGCGACAAAGATGAGGACAATGGTCCGCATAATGTAAATACTGCTCAAACTTCGTTTAACATATTAATAAATCTTCACGATTTTTCTAGATTTGGACGCAAGACTGTCATCATTGCTGCATTGCTACTGCAAGGTATTACTGGAATTCTGACTTCGCAAATCACGAACATGAATGTGATCCTCATATTCCGTGCTTTGACTGCCATTGGAATTGCTCTCTCTTTTGTGCCATCAGTTGTGCTCGGTAAGGCGTGTTGTTCATTTCAATCAACGAAAAACTTAAACGTTTAAGGTTTTACATGAATCCTGCAACTTGTAAATTAACAATCGCGAGGAACGCCAGTATTTCTCATATATTAGATTGGTGCAAAAATAATTTCGTTTTCTCCCATAGTAACATATGTTAAAAAACGAAATTATTTTTGCACCAACCTAATAGTTATGACGAAATGTTTCTTCTTCTATGTGCTGCGTCTCTTCAGAATATAGGGATTTATGGCTCTCCACAACTTTCTATCGCGAGTGTCTCTTTTCTCTATTTGCTAAGCGTCTCTCGTTCCGCTAACCATTCAAACTCTCTTGCCTTCAATATTTTTAAGTTACTCCTTCCTCATTATGTGATCAAAGGAATTTCACCTGTCTTTACCCTATTTTAAGTCGAAAAGTTCTTTCTGTAGCGATTTTCTTTAAAACTTATTTGTTGCTTACTCGCTCCATACATGGAATATTCATAATCATTCTGTAGAACCACATTTCTACAGCTAGTTTTTAAGTTATCATTGGTGAAATTGTCCAACATTCACTGTTTCTGTGTTTACCAAATAAAATTCTCGAGATTCTGGAGATCGGATAACGAAAGTAATGAATACCCTGAGCGATTAGTTGAACATCCTTGTTCTACATTTGACATCTATAGAACATAGCAACGACGAAGTTCTAGTGAAAATATCAACAAAAGGGACCAATATACATAATATCAGGAAGAGATTGTTGAAAGTTCTGGAACACACAATGAGGAAAGAGCATTTGGAAAATTTGATACTCACGGGACAAATTGAAAGTAAGAAGGTCAGAGAAAAGCAACGCACAAGCTTGAGTGAATGGATGGTGTAGCAGGTTTTGGGAGAAATGTCACTAAGACAAAATTTATTAAGAGTTGAAAATGACAGGAAATTGCGGAGAGCCATGATCGCCAACGTTCTAATAGAACACAGAACATAAAAGAAGATTTAAATTGAAAGTATTTTAAAAACCTGTTTCGAAATTATAGGTTTGTCATGAATTGTTTATCATGAACTGGTTTTCTTCTACTTTTAATTTAATCTTTTATTTAACAGGAGCTGAAATTTCGTCAATGAAAAACAGAACTAATGCCACCATAGCAATTCAATTTTATTTCACTGCCGGATACTTTATTCTTAGCTTATTGACGTATTATATACGAACTTGGAAGCTGATCGTTCTACTGATTTCTATACCGTCAATAGCAGCTGGATTACTTTTCATTTGGTAAGATTTAAAATGCCAAATTCCCAATATTATCGACTTATTTGTTATCTATAGTTTTAACTTCTGCACAAACTCATCACTTTCATATTAATGAAAATATTTTTAAACCTAATAATAATAATTATTTTGTTATTATTACTCTTTACAGGTTATTGCCAGAATCACCACGTTGGCTACTAACCGTGAAAAAGGAAAAGGAAGCAGAAATAATTCTGAATAAAATGGCCAAAGTTAACAAGCGCGATTTCATTTACAAATCCGATGAAATAGAAATATCGGTGATCGGAGATCGGACTGTCAGGTTATGGAAAATATTTACAATTCCAGAACTTCGAAAACGGTCCCTTATCCTTATGTTCAATTGGTAAGACTAATTTCCTTTCTCCTTGTAAATCTGATCATATCTAACGTAATAAACCCTGCCTGTTGCAGCTATATCCTGTCTCCCCGGTGGTTCTGGCCGAAAAAGGAATCCACCCGATCTCCCCCCGGTGAACTTAAGGAACCACCACTATTCGCCACGTTGTGAATTCTTGATCCGAACAGTAGTGTATCGGTCTCCCCAGAACGGTCCGGTGGGAAGGGGAGGAAATGGCTGGGTATTACGCCGAAAGGAACTCACTATTCATGCAAAAAAAAAAGTTTCTTGTCGTAGCCGCAAAGATGTGAAAGAGAAAAAAATAAGCAACTCTTTCGGTTCCTGTACAAAGAGCCCTTTTTAGGCCACTGTTTTTATGTCACTACCGAAGAATTTATACGAGTACAAAATGTCGTAACGATGTTCACTCGTTTGGGGTCGGAAGTGACAGAGAGAGAGAGTAGGAAAATGTCTGCCTAAACAATTTCGGCTGATCTAAGGGAAGTAATTCGGGGATCTTCCTCGGAGCGTGTAATTATAGCAGTTTGGTTTCTCAGCTTTGTTGGCAAAATTAACTGGTTTCATACAGGGTCTGTTTCTATTTCTGGGTTCGGATCGGACCTCTTGGGCGCGTGCGTGACAACCAACAAACCGGACCAGCAAATTCCAACAAGCCGTCTCTTCCGTGTTCTGCCGCATTCTAAGAGCCACTCTGTTCTCTCCCCGGTTCTGCAATCTGGCTAACTCAAGCGTGCTGGCAGCTTATATAGAAAGAGGCGAAGCTAAACCATCTTTAGGCACCACCGCCGAATTTTAATATGCAAATCGCCTTTGACCACCAGGCAAAACACCGCGGGAGTCCAGTTTTCAAGAGATACTAAAATCGGATTCGAACCTCCTGCTGGGTCTTCTGCAGACAACGTTTACTTACGTTTTGGCAAAACCATTTATCCCGTCTGGTTGAATTCCGCCATTCATACCACCCAAAAGTCCAATTCGCCATTTATCACAAACTTTACTTTAACGAACCCGTCTCTTAATCACTCTGGAATTATCACATTTAATTAACTAATAACTCAACCCCAGAAACAATTATTAAGAGAAAAAACAATAAAAAAAAACTTATTTCTGGAATTACTCTGGACCCCATTCTACCCAAGTAATTAGCACCTATTTCTTTAGCAATGTTGATTACTAAATCCACCTCGGGGTAGGGGGTCTCTCTCTCTCTCTCTCTCTCTCTCTATGTCACACATCTTAAAGACTAGCAAGGTTGCCCGCCCATTCCTCCAAAGAAATGTCTGAAATACTCGAATTCCAACCATATAAGATACATTTCCAAAATCACCCTGCATTTTGTCCACCAACAGTTGAGATTGGTTAGTCTTTGAAACAGACTAGACTAAAACCCAAACACGTTTGTTTAACTTGACACCAAATTTTTCTACTGACCACTGGTGTATACAAAAATGATTATATACGGTATATTAATTTTCATGTCGCGGAAAGTTAGTGCTTTTTAATTACGCGAAAGTATCGGAATTTTACAACGCTTAACATGTGAATAAATTACCGTATCTACTGGTGTATAAGCCGATTTCATGTTTAGTGCAACCCCTGAAATTTGGCATTTATTTCACCACCTCCAGAAAAAAAATGTTTGTGTATAGTGCAACCGTTTCTTCGAAAATTCATGATTTTTTATCTCTTCACAAAAAAAAAAAACCCGAAAAAGCTGTGTTTAGCGTGATTTTCTATTTTTGCGAAAAATTGATCATAAAATCTCGCATTACACTCGAGTATATGTGGTGTAAATAATAATTGAAGATAACGATCAATATTGTAGTAAATATTTGCTATAGGAACTTGCTAACCGCGACTTCACATTAATCTTAATTTAAAAAAAAGGATACGTTAATTTTCTCGCTATGGAAATTAAATCTTTAAAGATATTTAGGTTCGTAAGTTTATTAAAGTTGAAGAAATATTTATATTCATAATTCTTACCGTAAACTTAATTTTTGTGAAGTGGGCACCTGTATCACAGGTATTTCTCTCCAGAAATCTATGTGCATTATTATTGGATATTCGGGTTATTTGTACTGATCTCATCAGAGCACTTTGTTGTCGTAATGAGTTCGATTCTCAAGTGGGATCTATACTAGGTACCATTTGATTACGATATAAACGTTAATGATGAGATTCTATTTAACTTTCGTAGTGATGTTGCCTTGGGGCATATTATTGTAATCTTAGTAAACATCGTATATCTGAAGAAACCATCTAACCATTAAAGATTGTCGAATATTAATACAGGCTAAGTAATTTGCCAACTGTAATGTTTCTTCTCGTGATTAAGCTATAAAAATTAAATAAAACCGTCTTGTAAGGAAATCAGACCGAATATAAAAGCGTTTGTTTAAATGTACTGGTGAAATAGCAATAGAAAAAGGTAAATTAAAAAATAGATGGAGAGTTGCATTTACTTCCGTCCATTTCCTTTGTGATCAATATTTTAATTTTATGACGTTTGCTTTAAATTTGTGTTTGACTTGATTTGCGTTGCTATCATAGTTATCATGAATAACTAAATTCAAAATTCTAAAATTAGATTCATGATAAATCGGCTTTAATTTCATGATTCTTTTTGTTTTAAGATTTAGTTATATCAAGTTTTTAGAATTTCTTCCTGAATTTATGGGATGAGGAGTTATCATTATTTACACTATTTATATTCGGACTATTGTCTTATCATTGTTGTTGTTATCACAATGTTTTCGGTTGAGGAAGGCCATAGAACACAACGGCCAAAACGTTGTGATAGCAGTAGACAATATAAATAGTTTAAATAAGTATTTAGAAGATGCTTATTTCTTTTCTTCCACGAACCGATATCAATTGAAACTGGCATATCTGGACCACTTTCCTGGACCACTTTACTACTGTGAGCTTAATTCACTAGATTGTAAAGCATGTCTCGTAATAAAACCGCAATTTTTGCAGGTAAGCTTATCCAGATGATACAACAGTGTATAGGTACTTCTCCAAATATCTAGACGTCATCTATGATGAAGAATTATGGTTCTCTCGAGGAGGATCCTTGCCTTAAAAGCCTACTGGTTCGCTTCACCCTAGACGCCAGCTGGAGTAAGTATTTTCCTCCGGCTAAGACAAGAACCATGTTCTGATAAGCTACATTCCTTAGTTTCACCAGTCCTGACCATTCATAGCTATGAACTATCTTGTAACGTACACTGGTAGAATCATCTCTATTCCATTTGTATTTCAATTGTAATAAGAACAGTTTTACCTTGTTGAGCAGACTCCTGATAAGATGTTTTCCCTATCACTATAATCTAACCTCTTCTAGTCTAGGGTTAACTCTCATCTCTCCTCATAAACTTCACTTTTGAGTTTTCTTCTTACACTCATACAAAAACGTCATTCAGTAATCCTTTACCTTGAGTGGCTCGTTGGTCTTGTATTGTGTAACAATTACGTGATTTGGAGCAATAACCTAGTGGAGTAGGGTTGATTCGTATATCTGGTGGCATAGTAATTGCAAGTTCAATGCTTGAGCCGGTTAGTATAGACTCAAGCTCATTGAAAACATGTTTAGCAATAAGTGAGCAGTAGTGAAAAGAAAAAAAAAAGAAAATACGGGATATCCGTAGTCATGGACAGCGGAACGAGAACATTCTACTCTTGAAATGAAATAAAGATATCAGTTTTAAATTTCTAGGAGTTTACCCGTGCTAAAAAAACACCTGGAAAAGACTGGGAGACACAACGATTGATGATTTACAAGTGATTGATTTTTTACAGGTTATCAACCCTTTGTGGGTTATTTAAATCCGAAGCATATTTCGGATTGCAATTTTTTTTTTTGCAAGGGAATCTTGTTTTAACAATTATTTTCATAATAACAATGATTTTAAATATTTTACCGAAAAGCGAAGATCGTTGGACACTGGAGGAATCATAACACATTTAAAAAAAAGCAAAAAAAACAAAACAAAAGCAGACTTCACGTATTTAAAATCTAGGCTGGATTTCGTGAAGACTCTGAGAATGAATTGCTTTAAAAGTATTGATTATACGTTGATTTGATGTTACTTGCAGAGACAGCCTGATTATGAAATTTGTAAGTGGTTTGGTATTCAGAATTATATGTTCGTTGCCTGTTGTGTTTTTAATAAATTCTTTGATGTCAAATGAATTGGATTAATAACTCATTAAACAATGCAACGTATTCAGCATTTTCACATCAAGAGTTTGTATTTATCTCCAGGTTTGCGGTGAGCTTTGTGTATTACGCATTGGTGATAAACACTGAAAATCTAAGTGGAAACATCTTTTTGAATTTTTTCTTTGGCGCTCTCGTGGAAATCCCTGCTTTTGTATTGTGTATATTTTTATTGAACCGAGTCGGCAGAAAGAAGTTGTTCATTGCCTTCATAGTAACTGGAGGAATTTGCGGAATCGTGACGATTTTCCCATTTATCTACGCTCCAGATGGTAAGAAATCAAAAAGTTTTATTTTTCTTTATGTATTAAAATTTCCTTGATCGCTTTTTGAAGAATTCCCAGCCATGATGCGGGTTAGTTGCATTTCACGAAATCGAATATCCTCTGTATTCTATATTCTGATATACCAAAAGCCATAGATTAGGTGATTCGTATTGTGTAGGAATATCTATGATCTAGAAATGTGTAGCTACAGAACATCGCTTCTGCAAGTGATCGAAAATACCATTTCAATAGCTGTTAACAGTACTCTGATATTTCTACATGCAGGATTTTGCATGCTAATAGACTTCTCTAGATGTTAATTTCCTCCATTACCAAAAACAAAATTTGTGAGAAACACTATCATCCGTACTAGAAAGAAAGACTTGTGAAATCTAATTTCCTGAAACTTACTTTATGAAAAAGAATTTAGAAATTTTAATCGCCCCTAAGATTAAATATTCGATCAACGAATACCGAATATTTCGTTCATAGAAATTATTTGAACGTAATCGCAACTGAGCCTAAGTTTTGCTTTCATCTGATTTTCAAAAAGCGAGTTATATTCTAGTAGATTTAAGTGCTGAGAACTCGATATTGTAACTAAACTCTTTACAAATATTTACTGTTTTCAGACATATATATTGAAGCACTTTACAGAAAAGACTTTGGGATTATGGGTAAAATAGACGAAGGTTATGAAGATATCCAACATCGAAATTTAGATTGAATTATTAAGAAAGCCCTAAAAGTAAATATATACAATTATATGGATGCTTGTTTATGAGACCTGTATTCCAATCTCACCATGGTCGATTTGTCAGAAAAGTGAGTTCTTGATGTTATTGAACTGTAGAGGCGACCCATTTTGCGCAGCTTTGGGAAGCGCCTGAAAACCATACCACAAGTTGACCTAAGCCTTGTGAGTGAAATTGGATAGAAGGAACTATTCGGTCTTTGAGCTAGAACGAAGTCGCAAGTCATCGTGACCGAGGGTTTGAGCGTACTGGCCTTTTTCAGTCTGTTGATCACGCCAGATAATGTGCTCTCTTCCATTATTTACATTATTCAAACTATTGGCCTCATCTTTGTCGCCATATTTCCTTGTAATAAATATGGCGACAAAGATGAGGACAATAGTCCGTAATAAATATGGCTACAAAAATGAGGACAATAGTCCGAATAATGTAAATAATGTACATAATACCTCATCTCAGAAATATAGATATTGCTGATGCACAATGTTTTTAATGACATGTTTTGTCGCTGTACTTTTTAAAGTTCTATCTTTTTTTTCCTTTTTTACAATGTTATCACTATCTTTGTTTTAAGTGGTTTTTAAAATGCCCTTAAGCATCTTTGATAGATATTCTCTAATTTGTAAATGTTTTTGATTTTCTATTTCAGATTTACAATGGACCACAACAGTATTAGCTATCATAAGCAGACTGTGCATTACTGGTAACTATGGGATCATCTACGTACATACCTGTGAATTGTTCCCTACCTGTGTGAGAAACGGAGCAGTAGGATATCTTAATAGTTTTGCCACATTGGGGGGTGTCGTAGCCTCCTATGTCATGATGATAGTAAGTAGAGCTTTAACAAAATTCAAGATCGGAACAGTGCGCGATCATCCCGGTACATTAAAAATTCAAATCAAGATAAGACGTTCCTGTAGTTTACTTCCTATTTGTCAACTTGCAAATGCAATTTTGAATTAAATATAGACCGATGTTGTTAAATGAATTTTATGAGGTTAATTCCAAAAGTTTTGAGACTTTTTTTTAGTAAAAGCAGTTGTAACTGTTCTAGATTATTATAATTTTAGTATATCATTGTGATATATGTAATAAGCTGAGCTGGCAATTTTTGCCATTTCAGATTAGAGGAAACCTCTGTAATAGCTCTCTGAAGACACCATACTAAACTCTGCTTGTCACAGCTTATCAGTTTGCACAATGCAGTCGAAACGTGAAGACAATTTGGAAGCTCGATATGCCATACAGTTTTCTGTTGGGAATAGAATCAAAACTGTCTTCCACCCTTCCTACAGTCCAGACCTTGCTCCCTGGGACTTTTGGTCGTTCCTTTAAGCTTTGGATGACCTCCATGTGACCGTTACTCGGTGGCTAGACCGCTACAAGTGCACTGAATTCGGGGGATCCTACTTTGAAGGAGATTAGAGTTATGTACTTCTTTGAAATTAATAAATAGTACTCCTGAAACAGTCTCAAAACTTCTGGAAGGAACTTTGTATCTCATATCTTGGAAATGTAAAGATTTGGGCATATTTATCGATCTTTACAAGTGTTTTCACAGCGGCAGTGGCAAGAATTTCAGTTTTGGTTTCTACAGTTGCTTTTTTTTCGTTTTAATTTTCTTTATCACGTTGATAATTCGATAAACGCTATACACTTTTGAATTATTATAACGCGACTGACTACACATTTATAAAAAATTAAGTCATGTTTTATTTTTGCAAGTGTAATTAGGTATGTCACCAACCTACCGTATCGCACATGCATATGATCTCGACTAGATTTTAGAACTAAAGTAGAAAATTTTTAAAAGTTCATAATACTTCAATAACTTAATCCTAAATATTTCCTTCTTTATATGAAATATGTTTAAGCAGAGTTTAATCGAAAAAATCAATGTTCAATTATTTTAGGAACTTTCATGGATAGTAAAACAAAACCAAAGTAGATTGATTTGAACTTTAATGTGTAAAATCAACTCTAAACCTTGCTCAACTAATATTAGTTTGTTCATAAGTATTTCTTTTCTTTTCTTTCTGTTGATTTTTATTTCAGTTAACAGATCGTAATTCTATTACAATTAGTAAAAAGCGCAGATAAGAAATAAACCTGTAGGGAGGTGTGAATCTCTCAGAGATTAGCCTTTCTAAGGAAATGCCTTGCCAATCAGTCTACAAAAGCTAACCATTCAGAGTTAAGCAATCCTAATGTCTTTATTTCTTCGAACGATTGTTTGTTTATATTTTACATGGGGATTATTAAATATTCTCGGGAATTTCGTCAAAGTTTTTGATTTGTTGTAAAATGTAAAACGAACTTGCATGCAATCAAAATGAATGTAACGGCAGAGAAGAGAAATATATATATATATATATACCCGAGTATATGATTGGTGTATATGGAATGAATTCCAATAACCAACAATTACTATTCTTAAAAGAGTGCTCAATACAAAGTAGAGCAGATATAATTATTTTAAAAAAATTTATAACATAAATATGTTATAAAATCACTACAAAAATAGCTATTTTGTTTCAACACCCTCGGTGTCTTATCAAGTGATGACGTTGAATGTAAAATAAATGGTTTTAAAAGTTTCAAATTAATTAACAATCCTTCGCAAGGGGAAAACGTTGTTACCAAGGCTAGATGGACCAATCAAAATACAAGTATAGGAAAATTCAAAAAGCTTAACATTAAAATGTATACATTGTCAAAGGACCGGATATTAAATTAGCTAAAATAACTTCAATGAAGAAATAAATTGAATAACATATATTTCTTCTTTTCTCCTCAGTAATTTTATAGTTGTAAACTTAATAGGGATTAAATTTTGATTTTGAAATTAGCAGTTTTTAATTTTAATATTAAATTTTATCATATAATTTGTAATTATTGGTTGGAATGAATTCTTTTTTAATACTACCCATATTTTAAACATCTGAATAGATATTATAACATGACTTCGTTGTCAAGCTTCTTGAACTTTCCTATACTCGTATTTTGATTGGTCCATCTAGCCTTAGTAACAACGTTTTCCCCTTGCGAAGGATTGTTAATTAATTTGAAACTTTAAAACCATTAATTTTACATTCAACGTCATCACTTGATAAGACACCGAGGGTGTTGAAACAAAATGGCTAATTTTGTAGTGATTTTATAACATATTTATGTTATAAATTTTTTAAAATAAATAATTATATATATATATATATATATATATATATATATATATATATATGTATACACACACACACACACACACACACATATATATATATATATACAAGTATATGATTGGTGTATATGGAATGAATTCCAATCACCAACAATTACTATTCTTAAAAGAGTGCTCAATACAAAGTAGAGCAGATATAATTATTTATTTAAAAAAAAAATTATAACATAAATATGTTATAAAATCGCAACAAAAATAGCCATTTTGTTTCAACACCCTCGGTGTCTTATCAAGTGATGACGTTGAATGTAAAATTAACGGCCTGACGATTGCGTCTAGCATGAAACAGCCTGTCACCTCTGAGTATTCACTTTAATGTTCACTTTTATATTTATATTTATATTTACATATGCTCTGTTTCTGATACTGGGCACTTTATCCCATAAATATACCACACCTGAAAACTATATTTCTTTACACACACACACACACACACATACATACATACATATCTATCTATCTATCTATATATATATATATATATATTTATATATATATATCCTTGTGCAGATATGCAGAAAATAGAAAAGAACACGTTGGGTGCATAATCCGGGGTTCCTTAGTATTTTTGTTTTTATTTTTAAGAAGACAGTGCTCCATACAGAAGTAGAGCTTATATTATAATAATATTTTTTGTTTAAAAATATGATTCCTTCACTACATAAAAGTTCTCATGTTTCAAAAACGAGAGCCGAAATCATCCAAATAATTAATAAAATTAAGTTGGATTGTGGTGTTTAGTCCCGTTTCATCTTCAAGCGAAATTTTAGGAAAAGCTTTTCAAATTCAAATTTCTAAGGTCGGATATGAGGAAAGAGAGGTTAGGAAATTTTATACTCACAGGACATACTGAAGTCAAGAGGGACAGAGGGACACAGCATAGCGTATCTGTTTCCTATGTGCGTCAAACAATGGTTAAAGAGCTTGAATTCTAAAATTTTAAAATGCTACAATTCTAGGTACCATATAAGAAAGGTTTTCACAAATAAAGGTCTTTGAGAATAACTTAAGAACTGTCTACAAAACTATTAGAATTGAACTCACTGTTACATCTTAGCTATTTCAACAGTAAAAAGATGAGACCTAACAGTCAATCTAGTAATACGCTTAAATTCATGCGTTCGTGGTACAAAGAAGGAGAGTTCATTAGAAGAACTACCATAAAAATATTTCTAGACAGTCACATCACGTCACAATGATGGGAGAGTGATTGAAGTCGAGATGCCAGGTAAGGACTGATAACATCACAGACCCTTCTTTAGATGTTGTAGAGAATCTGGAGATATACAGCCGGAGCACCAAGTCAGATACTGCAGCAATCTTCAATGCATGGGAAAATGGTAGATATATGAATGTGCACAATGAATTCTGACGAAAAAATTTTATTCAATTATTCATACTTAAATTTAGACTTAGAAATAAAGCAAATGTAAACAGCAACATTTTAATCTAATTATAATCGTTAAATTTACATGCAAAGGCATTTTAAACACTATTTTCTTTTTTTTGTTATGATAGCGAACACTCGCAGCTGGAAGATTAGGTGACAGTTTACCACTTTTGACAATGGGGTGTGTCTGCATTTTAGCTGGTGTTTCATACTTCTTCCTCCCTGAAACGAACAACCGACCCATAATGGACAATTTTGACGATGTTTATACACAAAACACTGAGGCGATGAGGTAATAAAATTTAGATTATTTTTTAAGATTCACAACATCAAAGAAAATATCTGCAAATGGTGTCCGAATTCTGACTGTTCACTTTAGAATACCCTTGAGAATGGCAAGAATATATTGTATTGTCATAACATCTTATGATAGCTGATGGAAAAAAAAGTTATTATCAGTTATTAATTGTAGAAATTGTTCTGCCATAACTATCTAATCTGTTGAGGTAGTAGATAATTTGATAGTAGCAGAGTGAGGGGCAAAGTGATGAACATAAATTATTTTTAAATCGAGAAACTTCAGTCTCCTAAAACCTGAAATTATCATTAAGTGTAAATATTTATGAAGTTTACCTTATACTGACACAGGTAACTAATTTGAATCATCAGGATTATTGACCTCGCCCGATTAAAGAATTGGCTAATCATTACCCTGCCTGTCAGGTACGAATCTTTACCACATTTGTTTTTCGTAAATAGATTTTACTAAGCTGAAAAAGAAAGATATTGTAAATTTGTTTAAATAACATCCTATTAAATATTTTAATGCTTAAGTATGTACAAATACAAATTTATATATTTTTTCTTCTTTTTCAGGGAAAGCGATGAATATCAATTAGAAGCTTTGAATCAACATGAATACTTTATAAATATTGGGCCTCAAGAGTTTCGCTTTGGATAAATTATTATCACGAACAGTATGAAAAGCTAAAAAAAGGGAAAATAAAAAATATACTAAAATGTTTGTAAACAACAAAATTAGAATTTTTAAAATAAAGACAATTTGCTCTAAAGAAGCAATAAGCAATATTTTGCCGTCGTCGGTTATTTGTGCCGTAAATAAAATGAGCGAAAGATTAATAATTTCAAGATGGCTTCAGTAGAACACAAAAGAAATGTGTTAGTATGACTGTCAGACTACTTTGAAGTGAACTACTATCAGCCCGACTCGATTCAATAATGTCCATCTTTCTTGAGAGGCGTAGTATATATAGCGTTAGGAAGAGTTCATGCTGTTGATCTAGGTAAGGACCCATGACACCCTCTCCCAAGTTTTTCCTCTTCGGATTAATCATCAAAGGCTCTGTAAATTTTCTTTTTCTGCTTGATTTCCGAGGTTCTGAAATTGCTTGAGGCCTTTGCATATTGAAGGTGTCAAATATTGTGTCCATCACTGCCTCCTCTTCCTGAGGTAGACTGTTAGAATCCTCTAACAGCCTCTTTCTGATCTGATTTATGTGCCTTTTATGCGAGAACTTCGGACCCTGAATTATGTAAATCACGTTCCCGATTCGTTTCTCTATTGTACCTGGCTCCCAATAGGATGTGTTGTTCTTGAGCATTTAAAAAAAAAAACTTTCTCCCCCGGGCTTTTCTTTTTGTTACAAACGACGTTGGTGATTGCTTTGTCTGTTTTGGCAGTAATTTGTCGAATACCGATCTAATTTTTCGGGCGTACATTACTTCCGCCGGTGATAATGCCGATGGCGTAGTACTGTTCTGTGTAATTCTATACACTTGCAAGAATTGTTGTAAAGTCTTTTCTGTTGGTATATCATAAGCTTTCCTTAGTGCTCTTTTTAATATATCTACAAACCTCTCCGCTTGCCCGTTCGACCATGGGTGATATGGCGAAGATTTGATGTGTTTCACCTGAAAAGTTTCACAAAACTCTTGAAAATCTGCAGATGTAAATTGTGTCCCATTATCGGTGACTAAACAATCAACCACTCGGAAACGAAACAGCTCGTGAAGGCAATATATTGTCGTCTCAGAAGTAGGTTTTCTACAACGAAATACTTCTGGCCATTTGCTGTAACTGTCTACTACAATCAAGTAGTAGAAACCCTCTAATAGGCCTGCGAAATCTACATGGATTCTCGACCACGGTCGATCTGTCTTAGGTCATGGCTTATGAGCGACTAAAGATGCCTTGCATTTCATCCTGTTCTTTCCTGGATGGCCCATGTGGAAATACTTGAGGATTCGCCTTTGTAGCGTTTTAAGGTTTACTACTCTTTCATTATATAACAGAACATTATCACGTAACGAAAAACTGTCTGCAATATGCTTATCTTTTCCTGCAATTTTTGTTTTCGTTTCCTTTATACATTCGTCATTCACTGCTTCGTTTCTTATTTCCTGTGATGTGACGGGGAGGTTTCGAATTGTACTACATAATGATGTTCTAATATCTTCCTCATATCGTAGCACTGCATTTACGAAATACTGTTATGGTCCAAGGTTAGGACCATGGAAGAACAACACGAAACACAAGAGTAGAAATAACAAAGAATCTATTACACGAAAAATAATACAAGAAGTGGAAGGTATGACTGTCAGACTGGTTTGAAGTGAACTACTATCAGCTCGACTCGATTCAATGCCGATATTTAACAGTCCCCCCACGAGGAATGTATGTGGAACAAGGCCGAGTTTAACGTGGGTTTCTCCGAGCCCGTACGCTCGGCCAAAAATATACCCTTTGAACCCGCCTAGACAGGTTCAGGGCCTGTCTACCTTCTCGGACGAAACTCTGCCCTTCGGCAAAGCCTCGTCCGTGTACCTCTCTGCCAAAGCAGAGAGTTCGACAGAAGTCGCATACAGTCAGAGACTGCGGGTGACTCGATTCAATATCGATATTTAACAGTTCCCCACGAGGAATGTATGTGGTACAAAGCCGAGTTTAACGTGGGTTTCTCCGAGCCCGTAGGCTCGGCCAAAAATATACCCTTTTTAAACCCGCCTAGACGTGTTTAGGGCCTGTCTACCTCCCCGTACGAAACTTTGTCCTTCGGCAAAGCTTCGCCCGGGTTCCTCTCTGCCAAAGCAGAGAGATGACTCGATTCAATACCGTCCGTCTCTCTTGAGAGGCGTAGTATGTACAGCGTTAGGAAGTGTTCATTCTGTCGATCTAGGTAAGGACCCATGACACCAATCATGACTTAGCAGTCATCATATTCAAACACAAGGAAAGTATCCAACACAACTTTAATCAGCGAAAATTAGCCAAAATCACAAAATAAAACGGACGATAATGTTTTATTCACTAAATGCAAAAGAAAAATACATCATATTGTATTTTTTCTTAAAAGCTCATAGAGATTTTTAGTAAGTAACAGAAATGTATTTTATATATATATATAATTATATATATGATTACATATATACCCAAATGAGAGAAAGAACAGATGAAGTAAAAATCCATTGTTTGTAGCATTTACTTTTTAAAAACTGCTCAATACAAAGTAGATCAATATACTATTATTATTATATTTTTAATATCAGACATTATAATAAAAACATTTTGAAATCGCTACACAAAAGCTTTCATGTTTCAATACTATGATTGTATTTCTTCAGGTGATGGTAAGGAACTGGTGATTTGAAAACTTAAAATTTAAAAACGAAGTGTTATCTCTTTTCCGAAAGTTAAAGGGAGGGGGACATAAAGTCAGAATTAAAAATAGAGCTGTGGGTATGTCTTGAGTAAATAATTAAATGTCAGATCTACGCTAAATAGAAAAGTAAGCTCATAAGGTGGATGTGAGTGAGTTACTTTTTCATGTCACGATAAACCGGGACATAGGCATGTCATCATTGACGATCGCGAAAAATACGCCAGCGACAAATGTATCGTGATTGTAGACAAATATGACATGTTCAGTTTGTTGAAGGAGATGGGTAGGATAATCAGACGTAAAGTTAAAAGAAAAAAAAATTTAAAAATATATTCAGGAAGCTTTTTAAAGGGGCCTGTAGATAAAATTAAAAATGTAGAACATCTACATACAATATTAATAATACTAACTGTACGGTAATACATATCAATATTTAAGCTGAATAAACAAAATAAAGTAATTAGCCGGAGAGGGTGGACCATTATATACTAATAAATTATTGCTTTAAGAAATGGTAATACGTAACATAAAAAATGACTATATTTTTAGTTAAAAGATAAACTGTGTTGGTAATTTACAGTTAATTCACACCTTTGGTTTAAAAGGCATTTTTTGTCAACAAATTTGATTATTTTTAATTTCTCATGTAAATATAACATGGTATATTTAAAGATTTAAAAGTTCCATTTTTTTATATTTTCCATTTTACCGTAGGGGCTTTATTAACTTCTCTTAAGTTCCAATAATATTTAGAAAGGGACATCCTATTTCTGTACGCGTTAGTGGTGAAAGATTAACTTGTTATATTATTATGTTGCTACCACCTAGTTTTAAAGGAATTCTTTGTACTTCCGATCTAAAATTTTTTAACTGTTGGATTTTCTACAATAGAAATAGTGCTTATGTAAAAAAGTGAGTCTGTTAGACATCTTTTTATAATGGACAGTCGTTAGAATGTCTATAATTACACTTGCTGGTATTATTTGCGTTAGCTACTTTGGAATGATAATTATTACTCAGGTTATTGTATTGATTTAAATTTTATTATTATGTTTTTTTAATAATTTTTCCAGATTATCCGTACAGATATAGCTTAGCTTTAGTTTATTTCTGTTTAAAATATTAATAAGTATATTATTTCTGAGGAAGTGTTCTCAATTAAATGGAGAAGCTTCTGCCCTAACTTAGTATTAACCATTTGGTTAAATGGGGGTGATTTACCTTTTTTCTATTTTTACTTCTACTATCAGGACATTTATAGCCACTACTTAAAATATAAATTTTACTATGCTTGTAAAAGATATCTTCACTGGAAGAGTCATTGCTAATTCTATATTCTATGTAGGAGCGTATGTGTTTGATTATGGATTGAGGGTGGTTAGAATTTGCGTGGATATATATTGGATTGGCGTTTGTTTTCATGTAGAGTTGGAATGCATTATTAACTAGGCCTAATGTAAAATCAAGTAAATCTACTTTTTTAAATATATCATTATTATTGATTTAGAGAGCAGTTCTTCAACTTTCTGATCTTAAACCGGGCTTTGCTTTACCATTAAGTGACGAGAGGCCATGAAAGCAATGAAAATTTAATTTACCCTACTTACTATATGTACATCTTTCGTATGGAGCTTTTGAAGTCTACATCCATTAACATTATTTTTACTGTTAAAAAAAAGGAGAGAAAAACAGGAATATCTTGTCAACCCAATGAACTAACTAAATTTAACGTTTATGATAATGATATATACTGTCGAAAAATTTTTATAAGGGTGATATTTTCATCTACCGGCTTGGGGAATCGAAAGTCAGGTTAAAGAAAAGGTGTTCCGACAATGAAAATCCTGATATTCATGTGGTCACCCGTGAGTTTCTTTTAATTATTTTCCTAGTCTTTGTTATTTATATGCACATCTCTTGTATGGGCTTCGCTTTGAATTTGATGATAGTATTTACGAGGCTAATAGAAAGATTTGAAATTGACAAAATTTTCCTTTTCAGCGAAACAGACGGTGAACACTTCCATCTTCCTCTATTTCATTTTTTTCTGTACTCCATTTTATATAGGGAAAATCACCTTTAATCTAGGTGTCACATTAGCACATTATTATTCAGATACAATTACACACATAAACGCACACACACCACACACACACACACACACACACACACACACACACACACACACACACATATATATATATATATATATATATATATATGCGTGTTTGTGTGTGTGTGAAATTTTGACCACCGGCTTGTGGAATCAAAAGTCGGGTTCAAGAAAAAGTGGATTCACACAGAAATCGAACTTGCTTTTATAATGGAAAAATGACCTTTAAGGTAGGCCTCACATTAGCACACTATTATTCAGATACACACACACACACACACTCACAAACATATATATATATATATATATATATATATATATATATATATATATATAGGAAAAGTTGCAAATTAAAAAAATAATAATAATGATTTTTATGAAAGTATTGATTTATTTATATAAATAAATACTTTCATAAAAACATTATTATAAATAATACTTTCATAAAAAATACTTTCATAAAAAACATTATCATTTTTTTTAATATGCAACTTTTTCTATATATACATATTAAGAAAGTATACGTGGCTTCTCATTATTATTATTATTATTATTATTATTATATATATATATATATATATATATATATATATATATATATATATATATATGAAACTAACATATTTATATTTGATCATAAATGAAATAGTTTATGAACACATAATTAGATTCTAATATATTAATTTTAACACTAACATATATGTACTCAATCAGTAAATAAATTAAATATCTTAAGTCGGTACAAATAAAAATATAAATATTAAAAATCTGACTAAATAATATTTGAATGCCCCTTTTGAAAAAATCGTAATTGAAATTTATATAAAAATGAAAATTAAATAAAAAATAAAAAAGACAAATTGATATTGAAACCCAGACGATATGTTGGAATATAGACAATACCACAAAGTTCTATTTGAAAAAAAGAAGTTTGTATCAATTGACAGATACCCCAACCCCTACATTCACTTGATCCACTTGATAGCTACAATACATGAGATACTAAACTTTTCTAAATAAGTTAAATCTTAACACCCCTTAAAATAAAAAAATATATATTTTCCTTAACCCCAACATCTGAAAATATCAAATTTGTCTGGACTTATGAATTAAACAAATCAATTTCTAAAAAGTTATTCTTAGAATTGCTTGGTAATGAAACGGAACTTTGTATTTTAAGTTTAGTTTTTAGGATTTAATTTGAATTGAAATTTTAGTTTTGAAACATGGTGTTGTTTTGATTATATATGTAAAAAGAATTATATATATATATATATATATATATATATATATATATATATATATATATATATATATATATATATATGTATAAAGACACATACTATTAAAAAATAATAATAAACTTAATTAATTCTTATCCTAACAGAAATTAATGCATTTTTAATTCTAACTGGTGAAAAAAGTATTCGTACAAATCAATTATTAGAATAAAATAATCAATTAATTATGAAAAAATTATATTATAGAATGTTCCAGTAATGTTATCAGTAATTATAGTCAACGCTATTAGCCATTATCAGAGCATTCTGCAATTTCTAGTCTAACGAGAAGGTTCTAATAATGCCTAAGGGTAAAGAATTGGCTATTTTGTTTCTTTGGAAAGATGGGATCAGTTACAGAACGATTTCTAACAACCTGAATATTCCTTTTACTACAATTGCTTCGTTCATTGCAAGGTTTAAAACTCTTAACAGTGTCGAAAACCAAAGACGAATAGATGCTCCGAGGAAAATTTCTCTTAGATCAGCAAGGATATTAGGACACCAGATCCAACAAAATCCACAGGTTACCCGAGAAGAGCTGCAGGATCATCTGCGTGCATTAGGGATTAAAGTAACCAAGCGGACAATAAGTAATGAACTACACAAAAACAGTCTGAAATCACGCATCCTAAGGAAGATTCCACTCCTCTTGAAACGAGATGCTAGGCTAAAATTCGTTAGAGAGCATAAGGATAAAGAATATTCGTTTTGAGAAAAAGTACTATGGACGGATGAAACTAAAATAGACTAGTTTGGTCATAATTATCGAAATCATGTGTGAAGGAAGGACGGTGCAGCCTACTTACAAAAGAACACGTTGCCAGCTGTAAAGGGGCTGTTTTTCTGCAAAAGGTGTTGGCATAATATCAATAATAGATGGCAAGATGAATGCCGAAAGATACCAGAAAATCCTGCAAGACAATTTAATGCGTTCTTTTGAGAGACTTCGGCTACCTCCTGATTGGGTTTTCCAACTGGATAATAATCCTAAGCATACCGCTAGATCTACAAGGAAATGGTTAGCTGAAAGTAACGTTGATATCTTTCAATGGCTAAGTCAGTCCCCAGACATGAACTCAATCGAGAATTTATGGCGATATTTGAAAATTCAAATTGGAAAAAGAACACCAACATCAAGAATTTGAAGACAATATGCCAAGAAGAATGGGACAAAATACCACTCAATGTATGCAAATCATTAGTTGTGACGTACAGGAATAGACTGGTAGCTGTTGAACTCAATAAAGGATATTCCACAACGTATCATATTAATATGCTTTATTTGTTTTGTACGAATACTTTTTTCATCAGTTAAAATGAAAAAAATGCATTAATTTCTATTAGAATAAGAATTAATTAAGTTTATTACTATTTTTTAATAAAATGTATCTTTACACATAAAATGTATCAAAATTAGATTATGTTAAGGTTTTTACATTTATAAAAATACAATTTTTCATGCGTACGAATATTTATTTCCCCCAACAGTGTATATATATATATATATATATATATATATATATATATATATATATATATATATATATATATATATATATATATATATATATAAAAGGTTTTTAGTGCAGCTGTAGCTAACCTCCACCATGTTCTTGTTTGTTGAAGATTTTTCTGGGTAAGGGATTATGACTGAAATGTTTGTGTACTAACTTAAGAAAGATGCTACCAATGTTGGTCCTGACGTTACTGTTGAAGGGCGTCATGGACCAAATAATGTTACGTTTTCTATTCTTAGATTGTCTATTGGTATTTGCACTATGTTAGCGATGTACTTTAGTTCAAAATTATCCTTACTTCTATTTAATGCATCAACGTATTTGGTTTTGTATATATATATATATATATATATATATATATATATATATATATATATATATATATATTTCTTTTATTAAGCTTCAGGTTCCATACCCGTTTATCTCCCGGCGAGCCTTACTAGGCGAGACTTATCCGGCGAGCCTTATCCGGCGAGACTTATCCGGCGAGACTTACCATATCAGAAATAGAGCAGCGTCTCCAGTAATTATTTTAAATTTTTAGTTTTTCCTTTACTGATTTGTCTATTTTTTCTTTCTTTTTTTCTTTTTTTTAAGCGATTCCTACCTACACTTAATTTCCTTCATCTTTTGTACTATTTTATTTCATTTTGTGTCTGTGAAAAAGAATTCTTTCCATGTGACATCTGTCTATTTTCATAAAACTCAAGATATAATTGTACTGGATGAGCTGGAAAACAAGCGAAACTTAAGTCGCACACCAAAACGTAGGTATATGCATATTTATTAATAAATAGCTTTGCTCTCTCTAACCACATCAAACACAGCGTATGTTTATACTTCATGAATAAATTTAATGATTATTTATTTGCTTGCCTGTGTATGCACGCCAACACGCGCGTATACGGATGGTTATATCTGATCTTTTGATTTATCTAACTCTCTCTCTCCCTTTCTCTCTCTCTCTCTCTATATATATATATATATATATGTGTGTGTGTGTGTGTGTGCGTGTGTGCGTGTGTGTGTATTTAGGCAGCAATCCTTCTTTCATGCACATTTCATTGAATACGAGAGACAAGGTGCTTTTATTTAGTTTTTTTTATACAATTTCTCACGCGATCTAATAATTCTTTTCTTTGCAGATGATAAATTATATAAAACTGTCCGAATGTTCTTTTTATCCGAGCGCTTTCGGCTATACATTTAGCTATTTTCAAGGAATAAATATTTTAACTGTTAAATAAGAAATATTTTGTTGTATGTATGTTTTATAAAATGTTTTAATTTTTCAAAACACGGTCAAGATATTGTGTCCATGTTCATAGTTAATATTATATCATCTACATGCAAAAAAGGCTAAAAATAATGGAAGCCTTATTAATAAAAGCAAAAAAAAAACACTAAATGTATTCAATGAAATGTGCATATATATATATATATATATATATATATATATATATATATATATGTGTGTGTGTGTGTGTGTGTGTGTGTGTAGATAGAGAGTTGAGAAGGATACAGACCGAATTAAATAGAGTGTACTCGCATGATATCAATTTTGTTATGAATCCCACAGAGGCAACTCAAGATATAACTCTGAGCATTTTTACCTTTCAAGGAAGGTCTCTATCGGAAAATCTCTGTCTCTATAGGAACATACCCTGTTGGAGAGATCGGTGAAAAATTTCGTCTCTTGTGTCAACAACTTCTGCAAAACTCAGCATGATCGTGGATGGCACTTTACAACTGGTACTTTGAATGCTGATTGTTCCAGTCATGCAAGCTCTCATTCCTTTGAGGATGCCGCCAAACAATGTTTCCTCAGCACATTCCGCTTCTCTGTGTTAACGTTTAACATAATAGGCTAAGCTTAGTATGTATGTTTCCATATGTAAACTTCCACTAAATTAGGACGATATGGCGATATGGTAAGTCGCGAAAGTAAACATCAACGCCCTTTTCTCTTGTCATTTTGTGAGTTAAATGCTGACAGTGTGATTTGATTCGTCATATACCAACTGGTAGCTTTGGTGCTTACAATTAATATCTCTTATACAGATACCAACCTGTTTCAACGTATTGGAGCTGGAATAATTTAATATAAATAACACAGTGGGCCCAAGAAATCAAATTAATATTTAATAAATTCGAAGAAGTTCTTTTAACATGGTTGCATTCTTCCAAAATATTGATTCAGTGAGAATATTAAGAACAAAATATCTTAGTATTTCCATTGTTGTGAGTCCAGTGAATGCTGATTCTTATAGACTAATCATCAATGAGATATTCAACACAAAATAATTGAAAGTTGCGAGTGGAGATTATACACGATTAGGTATCTTCAATACTTCACTAAAAAAGAGCATACCCTGATGAAAAAAGGCCGCAAACTTGATAAACAATTTTTATCCTCTAAATGTTTATAATAATATTAAGAGAAAAGAACAAAATATTTTTTCAATTTTTTTTCATTTTTTAATCCTTCCTTGCTCGACTGAAATTTCATTTTAAAATCTTTCCATAAAATCGATCATGTGAGACATTTTTGACAACTTTGTAAACAAAAGTCAAATTCTCCATTTAAAAATTCAGTTATACTGTTTCTGCTGTTTTTCTGCTGTTTTTATACTGTTTTTTTTTCACCGAATTATTGAAGGCACTTACACGTCAAAGACCTCATAATATAATTAGAAATATTTTTTTAATCCTCTGACGTTTACTTTCAATTTACTGTTGTAATGACATTGTATATCCGAGCAACAGCTTTGAGGTTCGACACAACAAGATGGAAAACTGCTAATAGTAGTTTTACGTGATGTGATTAAATGTTTCAGTAATTCCAATATCGTGAGAAATAGAAATTAAAATAAAATAAATAAACATGGAAATTATCTTACCTGTGATTTATTCTAGGAACGATGAAAACCATACTACCGATATGTAGCCCATCAAACACCGTGGCAATATACAATACACTGACCATAAATATTTGGTAACGTCCACATCCACCAACAGATTTGACCACATCTTTGTACTTCATGTTTTTTTTAATATTTCCTAAGTCAAATCGCAAATCAAAAAATATTTTTGCGGATAAGTCACTCATTTAAAGAATAAAAACTTTGCCTTTCTCTTTGTACATGTAGCCTTTCCGTGACCGGTCATTATCATGTTTAAAGTGGCTTGATATCTATGCCATATGTAACGAATATTATCTTTGGACAACATTCAAACATATGGCTGCAAACGCTGTTAGCTTAATAGAAAAAAAATGATACTTTTTACTGATTTAGGGACCAATACAATTATCGTAAAGCATAGAAACCAAACAAGAGATGTAGTTATATTTTTTAATATATGAAAGTTATAGAGTGCGAGAAGAAAGAAGCGATAAACAAAGAATAGAAGAAAGGAAAGGAAATGTAAAAATTGTTATTAGAGAAATGTTCAATGGTTTACTTAACTGTCGAATAATCTTATCGACGATCTTTTATCATTATTTCTTTTTCTTTTCTTTTTATAAATAGTTCAATGTAGACAATTCTTATTTTGCCTTGGTTGAATGATTCCCTTTATATGTATAAATATTTCGTTTGATCAGTTTTGTTTATTTGTTTGATTATCGTCCTGAAAGCGCTTTAATTTTTATACGGGGGGGGATACATTACATCATGTCTTTTGAGCTCCTGATGATCCCGGAAGCTTCTAACATTCCGACTCTGGAAGTTCGGAAGATAATTTTACGTGAGAGCCAGCCCACATAGAAAGAAATAAACATTTGCACGTATTTCTCGGTGTAGGGTTAGTGCAGGGACGCGCATTACATTGAACGCTACATATGAAATCAAATGGAACCATTGAACTAATTCAGAACGGCCAAGACCGTTTGGTTGTGACCTAACTCTGCGATCAACTGAGGTTTGCGAGTTCTTAATATTATCTAATTTTGAAGCAATAGAAAGAAAAAATGAAATATAATTTATTAAATTTTCCGGTGGGGATTTATATTTAATATCAATACCTCAAATAATTGATTTAATTCAATTTAATTCCTTTTAATAAAATATAGAGGGTCATGTCACATAAAGGTCAAGGTTTGATTATCTCGACTAATCAGTTTTTGGTTATGAAGTAATCAGCAGCAGCAGAGACAAAATTAGGAGACGTTCATTGTAGTTTAGGGTTAAAAATAGTTTTGTATATAGTTATGTCTTGATCAAATTCGATAATCAATAGATGATCTAAATTTTTAGGCATGTATAGATAAATAATCAAAGCTACCCAAAAGAAACAAACTCATTGCCGTAAAAGAAGAAAAGTTTTCCCAATATTGAAAAAAAAAAATTGTTTTGCTTTTTGTTTTGACAATTTCTTCAAAACTTTTTAATACAATCTTAATACATATATATATATATATATATATATATATATATATATATATATATATATATATATATATATATATATATATATATATATATCACTTGACCAATTAATATATATACATATATATATATATATATATATATATATATATATATATATATATATTAGGTTGGTGCAGAAATAATGTCGTTTTCTCACAATTGTTACTATGTGAGAAAACGACATTATTTTTGCACCAACCTAATATATATATATATATATATATATATATATATATATATATATTACTTGACCAACTAATTGATCGAATCGCGCTTCCTCAAATGCCAGGTACGGAATAAAGTGGAGTGCTCGGGTAAAGTTGCATATGCATACATCTAATTTTCCCCAAAATGCAACTGCTAATACAGAATTTAAATCTGGATAACGCAAAAGAATTGGAACTTCACTTTCCCTATGCAGTGTAAAATTATCTTAAGCTAAACTTTACTTTATGTAAGAAAAGTATGCAAGCCAGTTTTGAGGTTTCTAAATGAAACATTTTGTGTGTGTATTGTTAATATAGAAAGAAAACATCCCTATTTTAAGGAATAGATATAAGCACATAATTCAAAATTGATTAAAGACAATAGATAATGCATATATATTTTTTTATTTATTATTAATCATTGTTGTTTCCCCTTCGAGTGAAGACGGAACTAATGCAAGAAGTGTCCAAATGTGTCTTACCAAACACTTTCGGTTATTCGGATTTTTCAAGATAAAGTAATAATATAAATGCATATTTCATCTTTATTAACATTTCTAGGTTGGTCCCACCTTCGAAAATCTGACAAAATGTACAAACATCAGATTCAATTTGGAATTTTTTCTTGGTTTCCCTGTGAACGACAAAGCGGACGTTATATAAAGAATTACGCCAAAATATTTATTAATTATTATATACATAGTGGTATCTGGTTTTGCTGTAGAAAAAAAAACGAAAAAATTATGTAGGATCAACATTAAGCAAAGTTATCACCATTTCCTATTTCGGATGTTAACTTTGCGGGATTTAAAGAATTCTCAGTTTCCGATTGGGATTCATCCTTTTCCCTAGAAAAAAAAATAATGTTTTAAATTAGTAACTCGCAAGTGAAAAATTTGTCAATATATAATGATTAAAATATTTGAGAGGATTAAAATAAAAATAAGTAGAAATAATGTGCCTAGATTATTCAATCTAACATGCTTGAATGAAGACATGCTGCCTAAATATACATATTTTAAACTACATGGTCCAGCAGTTCATCATAATACCAACACTTGGCAATTTAAAAGTAACCTTGTGAAGAGGCAAATTGAAATAGAAAAAAATATTTTAAAAATTCTTAGTAAAAGAGTACAAGAGATATACAACAGACTAAAACTGACAACCACTCCTAGAACACTAACCATGGGTATATAGTAGCCAGCGCAAATTTTCCTACTTTTAATTAAAATTTCAGTACCTGATTTTCTTACCTAAATAATATGTTTTTCAGTTCCTATTAATGTTAACTCAAAGTACAAAGTGCCTGCATGTAAAATATTTCAAATAAAGATTTATATTTAATATTTTGTTGATATTTTCAAAATCGGATATGATATACGCATGGCTACTTGATGGCTAGTGTTCTAGGGTTAAAGAAATTCTCCATAGACTCAGAAATTGCTAATAAATCTGAAATTCACACCGTCTGAACATTACCTTTGCCCTTTGTTAGAAATAATTTTAACTTAGTAAATATGGACACTACAGGAAATATGACGGTTTGTTTATTTTTTCTAATTTCTAAGTTCACCTCTCTCACCTTTATTTTTTAAAGTTGAAAGTGTCTGCTACTTAGACATATTAATTAGTGATGGGATCTTATTTATTTACACTTTTCTCTATTAAGCATCATGGAATACAATGTTGATGCAAATGATTCCTGCCTTTTTCAAGAACATTATTGTGAAGGAAGCAGTTGGAGTTCAAACATGTTTCACCAATTCTGTACTCAAATAATCTAAATATTGTTACCTCATCACCACATTGATAACATCGTCAAAATTGTCCTCTATTTGTTTGTTGTTGGTTTCAGGTAGGAAGAAATACGAGACACCAGCGAAAATGCAGGCGAATCCCATCGTCAACAATGGTAAACTGTCACCCAATCTTCCAGCTGCAAGTGTACGCTGGCGCAAACGAGAAATAAAACAAAATGCCAGTAAATGTTTGAAAATTTCACAGTTCAAGATAATGCATTAAGCTGCAGAAAGGTGGTTCTACAGAAGGATGCTGAGAATACCATGGACCGAGCATGTGAGCAATTACAAAGTTTTAGAAAAAAAGAACATTTATAGTTAGCATCAGGAAATGAGAATTAATATTTCGAACGCACATAATGAGAAAAGAGGGTTTGGAAAGTTTGATAGTCACAGGATAGATTAAAACATGGGGGACAGACGAAAACAATGCATAACCTATCTAGAGAGCATGGTTAAAAGGCTGGTGGAGCAAGTTTTAGGAGAGATAACAAAAAGATAAAATTTATTAGGAGCAACAATGGACAGGGAATTGTAGATTTCCATGATCGCTAACGTCCTGAAGGGACGCGACACTTAGAATAAGACAGAAAAACTTTTGTATGTGCAGTATTAACGTTTCATTCTCTTCGTCTTGTACTATATGAACTCTTTGTTGCATCGAGAGTAAATCAGTCAAATCATATGATTAAAAGCTTACTTAAAAAAACTTTAAAAATGTTGTAAATCAACAAAGACGAATAAATTTATACTAAATTAATATTTAATAGATGCGAATATAGGTATTTTTCTTACAAACAAAAATTTGACCAGTTATTTGAAGCAAGATATAGAAGAGATCGTTCTCTTGAGGGAAAATATATTGTTTTGTAAATAATGTGCATAAAAATACTTTTATATTTGAATTAAATTATCTTTCTCGTTTCTCTCTTTTTCATCGCCACTCCCACATTTATTTTCATTGCTTGAAAATATCTCCCAAATATTGAGCAGTCCGATCGTCACTGAATACCTTAATAATATTCAGAAAGTATGTACACCTAATTTTGAAAATCGGGTTTAATATCTTCTGTGATATGACAATATATGATGATCTCTTTAATCAAGATTCGAGTGAAGTTGATAAAACAGAAAGAGGAAAAAGTATTGCTATAGATTTTAGGAACAAGAAAGTTATATTTATATTCCTGTCTTTTTACTAAACGGAAAATTTTTTCGAAATTTCTTTGGAGCAGGCAAAATTATCAGTGTAAAAATTATGCCCGGAGAAGTAAATTAATTAATATTGTTTAACTGTCAATGGTTGACATTCTATGGTATGGCTTGCCCGAGAAAGGCGAGTTTTCAAACCTAAGAGCAGATCTTCATAAAATTATTCTGATCTGCAGTGATAACTCTTGATCATATAATTAGGGTATGCGTGTTTAGATAAAGAAAAACAGTATTAAGAAATAATCATATTTGAACGAAATTTCGTGCTGATTCAGTCTCAACAGTTTTCCCGATTAAAAGTTTAAATCAAACAGCACTGATTTCGTTTAGCTATTCATACAGCTTCGTAAAATAATTGTCCCTTGAATATTTTATCGATACAATCGGCTTAAAATATTTCTTAGAAATAATGTAATATTTAGAATAATATTTGTGTTTGTTAATTTTTTTAAATTCCGGCTTCAAACCGGTTTCTGCTTCGGCTCTGACCTCGTCGAGATTACTACCAATTGTGATAAGGTATTTTAGACATTTACATAATTACAAATGTAAGAATTTATAATTGTGTAAACAATTGTTTTAGAATAATTCAAATGCTTTTAGCCTTCATATGATTATTACCAACTTGAAAGAAAAAGAAAAATGAACGAATAATAACAATAAAAAAACTGCGTATTCTACATCATTAACGTAGTTAGATCACTTTTAAGAATAGATGAGAAATGTCTTCAAGCATTTACATTAGATTATCAGTTAAAACAAATTTATCAACATTGATTTACATTTCAAATTATACGGGAAAATTGAAAAATATAGAAAAGTATATTAGAAGATAAAATATGCTTTGTTGATGGCGCACAATTGTAGTTTTGTAATTTGATAAAACTACGTACTAGGTACATAATGTTGGGTGCTAGGATACCACCACCTAATGTAGAAAATGTTGTGAGAAATCCTAGTGCTCCGTGTCTCGCACAGGTTGGGTACAATTCACAGGTATGCAGGTAGATGATCCCAAAATTACTAGTAAGGCACAGTCTGCTTAAGGATGCTAATACGGTTAACGGCCATTTTAAATCTGAATTAGAAAAATCAAAACTTCATTAGAAAATATCTGTCAAAAATTCAGAAGAATATTGTTTTGAAACTACCATCAAATAATTAAAAAATACGCTCTTAAGTAGGCGCCCGAAGGGGTCGTCAGTGATGTTATTTGACTTCGTTCATCAGGGAGTTTCTTTTCTTACAACATCATACTCTCCATCACCAAGTCGACCCAATCAGGGGAGATCAATCGCTGATCCCCACTTTTTGTCAAACGCTAACAGTTACTCTGGCCTTTTAATGAATTAGACGAAGGAAGATCACGTTTTCCGCATATCCGATTGGGTGCTTGTAACAACCAATCCGCTGCGCGAACTATCTTTTAAATGGTCCACGGTGGGGACTGGTTTATTTTCTTTTTTTCGCTGGATAGCAATTTCAATGGATAACCGAGGAGGTAATCTTAATGTTCCTAAATTTAACCCTTTTTCCTAAGTATTGTATAGTGTCTTATTCTAAATATTTGCCAATTTTATTTTATTTGTGCTTTTTTTTTTTTTTTTGGAGGGGGGAAACTTAAACTCAACCCTACTATCACATTTTATTGTTTAGCCTGAAAATAGTAAGAAGCGTCAAAAGTTAAGTAACAAAACCGAAACATCAAACACTCTTCTCCGTTTGAATTTCTACAATGAGGAATTATCATTATTTATATTATTTACATTCGGATGAATGTCTTCCTCTTTGTTGTTATCACACCGTCCCGGCCGCTGTGAACTCCACTTTTCTTTAGATGTTTGTCGCTCAAGGCAATCTTCAGTGTATTTCGAATCTGAACTCTTAATTTAATCTATGTCTAGGTATATCTGGTTTTGTTTTTGTTAAACAGTAATAAAAAGAATAATATATTTAATTGTAGCTGTATAATTCTTAATATGAGCGTGTGTTTGTTCATACGTGTACGGAGGCGTGTAATTTCAGATGTTTGAACATTGTTCCCCGCCATTTGAATATCCAATCGCGCTGCTCTTAACTCCCAAAAAACTATTTCTAACATAAATTTGACATTCTGATCCCCTTTTCGAAATGAAACTAACACATCGCATACGTTAGAGAATGTATATTACTACCAGTGAAGTAAGAATTAAAAATTTTATCTTACCTTCTGAAGCGTACATAAGTGGTACAATAGTTATAATTCCACAAATTCCCCCAGTAAGTATAAAGGCAATGTACATCTTTTTTCTGCCGTAACGGTCCAATAAAAATATACACGATAGAAAAGCAGGAACCTCTACGAGAGCGCCAAAGAAGAAATTCAGGAAGATATTTCCACTCATATTTTCGGTGTTAATCAACAATCCAAAATACACAAAACTCACCATTAACCTGAAAATATATTTGATAAAAAAAGACCATATGTAAATGTTGATTGCGTCGCAGTCTTTTACTGGGCTGTTGACATTTGACATCAAAGAATTTTTGGAGACCTCATCGAGTAACAAACTTCGTTATGTATACCAGCACACTTATAAATTATTTCTCATTAGCAAAATGACTTTCATTGCAATTAACAGCAGATAAACATATTATTAGTGGTTTGAAAGTGTTGTGTGGTAAAACAGGAAAAGTTGACATACGTATAGAAAGTAAGACACAGCTTATTCCGGAGAATAATTGGTACACTGCTGAGAATACAGACTAATGTAATACACAGTTAATCGTTAACTCCTCTGTATTTAGCCGAGATCTCTCCACAAGTCGGGATGTGGCACACGGTGGGATGTGGCATAAGGCAGGTTTTTAACATGGAATTTTCCGAGCGCATACGCTCGGACAATAATTCCCCATTAGACCCCACATTAATGGGGTAAGAAAGTTGTCTACATCCCCAGATGAGGCTCTACCCGTAGTCATAGCCTAGATTGGGTTCCTCTCTGGTCGTAAGCAGAAAGATCGTCAATCAGCTTTAATGAAATCTAATTGTCAACTTGTCTTACTTAGTAAGAGAGAGCACTGTTTTAATACCCAGTTCATCTTGTGGCAGTGTTCTGCTACTCTAATTCCCTTAAGAAACCTTCACAAAATTCAAACTAGTTTTTGAACAATTTGAAAACAATTTGAAAAATGAAACCACTATGGAAATTAAGGGGAATCTTATCATTAACATTTTTATCGTAATTAAATCGTACCTAATTATTTACTAAGTATTTCCTCTGGGTGAATAATTATGTACTAAAAATATACTGAAGGTGTCAGAAGCCAACAAGTATGGAGCGCCTTTGAGAACTGAACTCATTACGGAGCATATAGCTCTGATGAGATTAATATGTTAACAATGGAAATAACCCGGATGTTAAAGACTAATGCTGATATTCCTGTTATTTTTAGTGATGAAATTTATGCCTAACGGCCTGTACATTCAAAAGTCTTAACAAAGAATGTGTGTCTTCCGCTGTCATGTTTTCTTTTAGTAAAACTCTCAAATGCAGAGGCAAATAGATGTCCAATTAACCTATAAAAATACAAGAAAAAAGAAACATAACTTTAAAAGTAAAGAAAAAAATGTCGGATTATAAATAAAATCTGTTACTTTTTTACGTTCTAGACACCAGAATACAGTAAGCAGATGGGCGCTTCGAGGGATAGAAATAGTGGATAAACTGCAAGCAGTGGCAGAAGGCAGATTTTCGTTTATTAAGACCCTCGAATGCACAGGCCAGCAGAAGTAAATTTACAGAGATTTCTGTAGTTAAATGCTTGTAAATCGGGTGGTCATGTCACAAAAATAACTATATAAATATTAATAATTTCCAGTCTTGATAGAGTTCAGAAGAGTTCAGAAGCGTCTCCGCGTCCTTGTGGGTGGTGAATTATTTACCACCCACAAGGACGAAACGTTATAAGACTCTCGCTATTTTACAGCTATTTCCATGGAAAGTGTTCAGACGAACTATATTCCTTAGTTCCGCCATTTCTAATCTTCACGGCATTCCACACACATTTCTTTCATATTCCATTGGTGAGATTTAAGTTCCACTTAAGTTTTACGGATGATGCAGAGTTTGCATTTTATTTAAGTCAAGTTTTGTAGAACCGACGTTTAAGGGATGTTTTCCTGAATACAACAATTTTAACCAGCTCATGTCTACGGTCAACCATTATGTTTCCGACATACACCCATATACTGTGTTTCTTACTTTGTAACCTCTACCTTGAGTGGATCTTGGGCCTTGTATATGGCCAATATTTTTGCCAAAAAGTTTGCAGTATCATCAAATGTATAAAGAGAAACGACATTATTCTTACCAGTTGAACATTAAGATAAGAGACCTTTTTCGAAGTACTGGAATCGTCAATATTTTCCAGAGCCTCACAGTCCGATCTTCGACAACCGATATTTCTATTTCTTCCAATTTGTACCTCAAATTGCGCTTATTAACTTTTGCGATTTTATTAAAAATTACTTCCGCTTCCTTTTTCTTTTTTACAGTTAGTAGCCAACGGGGCGACTCTGGTAACACCCTAAAAAAGAGTAATAACAATAAAATAATCTTTTAGGCTGTTCAAAAAATGTCTTCGTTATTTGAAAAGTCAGTTCTCTAGATTTGGTGAGATTGTGCAAAATGGCAGATTACAAAGGAGGGAAGAATATTGCGAATTTTAAATCTTACCAAATGTAAAGTAATCCAGCTGCCACTGATGGTATAGAAATCAGTAGAACAATCAGAGTCCATTTTCGTATGTAATAAGTCAATAAGCTAAGGATAAAGTATCCGGCTGTGAAATACAGTTGAATAATTATTGTGGCTTTGGTCCTGTTTTTCTTTGACGAAATTTCAGCCCCTGTCAAATACAAGATGAAATGAAAAGTACCAAAACACCAGTTCGAGATAAACAATTCATTAAATGCTTAAAAATATCGAATTCATTTTTAAAAATTCCTTTAATTTCAACATGGACATCAAATGCAGATCAATGGTAGGTAAGTTAATCTCTTTATTTTAATCCAGGATGATATGCTATTCTCTTAATCTCTCAGCGTCTCTTAGAGTTAGAGGCATATGAAACAACATTATTTATATTTAAAGCCTGACCCTCTTTTTGGAAAGGTGCTGCTGATAAGCTGGTAGTTCTCATATGTGGTCACATGTTGCATTATTTAATTTACTCACTACTGAAAATACTCAATGCTCACAATTAACATAGGCTCATTCAAATCTCAAGAGAGTATAAATGGCCAGAGGTCAACAGAAAATTCTCTCTCAGCTGTATCCACGACTGACTACAGCGTGAATGTCTGAGAATCCAAACAAATTAAAATGCAGCAACCAGTGAGTCATTCCGACAACCACTCCATTTACATAGACAAAGAACATTTTACATTGGAATATACACAACGAAGTCCACAAAACAAAGCCGTTTTTTCTACGAAATGTATTCATTATTTTCATGATCGGTTTACCAGGTTTTAGGTTCGAAAAACATTGATTCTTAATTGCGTAAATTGTGCTATAGATAAAGGATTGCATAGTGGTGGAAACAGCTGAGTGTTTGTCTCTCGTGACTTTTGTCAGTGTTCGTTTACACGGAAAAGAGGATTGCAAATCTACATTTTTATGAAAGGACAGCTGATCTTAAAAGATTTGAGTAACATTCTTCTTCATCCAGTATTCATTATCATATCTATATTCTTCTAAAATATGCGATACCGATAAAGTGACAAATACCAAAATATAACAAATATAAAAATATCATTTTATCTCATTTTTAGTTTTATTTACCTAGGATTTTGTGCATTTTACATTTTTAACATTACTTATGAAACAAATTGTTTTTAAGGTCTAGGAGAATCGCGAGAGAGGAGAATGGTTTTAAAATGTTTGCTGATTGTGCTGGACACCACAATTCTTCAACACGTACACATTCTCTCTTTCCCTCTCTCTAGAACCGTTTTTTTTTATGACAGTGAAAGCATTATTCAGGTTTCTTTGACTGGCCAGTGTTTACAAATATTAGGTTGGTGCAAAAATAATGTCGTTTTCTCACATATCTTACTATGTGAGAAAACGACATTATTTTTGCACCAACCTAATAAAATAATAAAAATCAGCATTTTTTTTATAATGACATAAATTTAATAGAGGATTGTTTTGAATTCTTTTTTAAAATAATTTCATTTTGAAAAAAATTCTCTTGCTCCTTGCCTATAATAGTGTTAAAATTAATCGAAACTTTACATTTAATTAATCCTAATTGGACAAACTTTCGGTAAAGTACAAAACGCTCACTTCCATAAATGAATAGTGAAATTATTTTCCAAGTATATTTAATTTATCCACAGAAAATCGGATTGTGAAATTTAGAGACGCATTTCTTGTTCAAATCACAAATATCATCAGACAGATATAGTCTCGTTGTATTATAATACGTTTTTGGATTTTAATCTTTGTTTTCAGGGAAATGCTACAATTTTGATAACAGATTTTCAAGACTGGTATGTCATTCATATTTGATGAATTTCTCCTCCCAAACTAAGCAATGTCCATGACAGAATAAGTTAATCTCCCTCGTAATTGTCATTTTATTAGTTTCAGTATTTACGTAAAAGCTATATTAGCATATTTAGACGAGTAAGATTGTCATCGAATTAAATTAAAAAACCCGCCTTACCGAATACAACTGATGGATTAAAAGAGAGAGAACATCCAATGGCCGTCAAAGTGCGGAATATTAGAATCCAATTTATGTCCATGATTTGCGAGTATAGAATTCCAGTAGTACCTTGCAACAGTAATGCAGCGACGATGATTGTCTTGCGTCCAAATCTGGAAAAATCATCAGGATTTATTAATGTCAGAGGAAGAAAAGAAAATTGTTAAACTCGGATTGATGCATTTTAAAAATAAATTTAAATTAATATATTTTCCTATATGTTTCAAATACTTAGAGAAAAGAAAAAATAAATGAAAAAATACTTTTTTAAAAAAAAATCCATACTCACTGTAGTCTCGAAGACAATTACATCAGACGAGTCACAAGTTCAATCCGATTGTGAATACCTTTATATCATCTAATTTAAACTTAGCAAATGTCAAATGGGAAAAGATACAGGTACATTACTGTAGATTAATGTGAGCATATTTGTTTCGGTCACGATTACTATGCATTGGGTTTTCCCATACGTGTGACTTTGTACAAAATCTGATTTTAAGTTAAGAATTAATTGCCATAGCAATGAAAATATTAAATATGTTTCTTAAAAATTTGATAATTTACAAAGATTTAAAAAATGTATAAGTTAATATTTCGAGATATCTGGTTCAATGAATTTAAATATTGCCCAAATATTTGTGATCGTATGTTTCAACGTTGGAGCAATGGATAGCGGCTTGGAGTGAGACTCGTAAACCACAGTCCATCCCATTCATTTATGTGCTAATACCCTTGGTAAAGGTATGAATGTATATCTTTCTCCCAGCTGTGGATAAATAGCTGGAGAGTTTAGGATTTATAGCCTTGGTTGGCAACCAGCCAAAGAAAAGGAAAACTCGAAATACGAATCAGCCTGGAAATGGTTGGCCTTCGCCAGGCTCTTTTGGCCAAAACACAACATTGATGCTTTGGCTGTAGTACATATAGTTCCCCTATGATTCTAAAGAGTTACGAGATTCGTGTTTCAACAATAAAGCTGATCATTGTCAAAGCCCCAGAAGTTTTGCGTATTCTGTCCGCTTTGACATTTTAAAAATAATTTAAACGTTTGTACGTTATTATGGCGCCATGTATATGCCGACATAAAAGTAAGTTTCACTAGGATACTTACTTTTCCCACACTAAAGCATACTTTGTGTCACATTTCGTATGATATGTGCTTACGGATAAACATTTACCCTGAAAATGCATTTTTCCAAAACCATAAAACAAAGAATGTCCATAAGTGTATGTACAATTTTAACCAAGAAAGTTTAAGATGAACAGATAAAATATTGACAGACTCATGATTCGCCTATTAATATACAAATAGATATTATTAGAGAGACAAAGAGATATTAGTAGAGGAATGTGAATATATATATATATATATATATATATATATATATATATATATATATATATATATATATATATATAGTTGAATTGAAGCGTTATATTAATTAATATCATGATTGATTAATATTCATATTAGGATTGATGTCTTATATTAATATGAAGAAATATAGTTTTAAGGTGTGCTATATTTATGAAATAAAGTGCTCAATATCAGGGATAAAGCGTATGCAAATATAAAATGTAAAATGAACATTGAAGTCAACACTCAGAGGCGACAGACTGTTTCATGCTAGACGTAATCATCAGACCACATGTGTTGTTTTTTTTTCTCGACTATTTATATATATGGGTCAGTGGTAGTCCATTCTAACGATTATTTTGGTGGTTTGTTTATTTATTTATTTGGATTAAATTTAATAAGCAAAATGAATTAAGCAAAATAAATAAATAAACAAACCACTCCCACCAAGATAACCGTTAGAATGGATTAACCACAAGGCATCACTGACCCATATATATAAATAGTCGAAAAAATACCCAACATATGTGGCCTGATCATTACGTCTAACAAGAAACAATCTGTCGCCTATGAGTGTTGAATTCAATGTTCACTATCTATCTATCTATATATATATATATATAAAGAAATATAGTCTTAAGGTGTGCTATATTTATGGAATAAAGTGCTCAATATCAGAGATAGAGCGTGTGTAAATATAAAAGTGAATATAGAAGTCAACACTTAGAGGCGACAGTCTGTTTCATGCTATATGCAATCGTCAGGCCTGACGATTGCATATAGCATGAAACAGACTGTCGCCTCTAAGTGTTGACTTCTATGTTCACTTTTATATATATATATATATATATATATATATATATATATATATCCTCGAACGATGAGAAAAAACGTTGTATATTTCGACTGTCAGTAACATTTAATTCAAAAGAGAGCTCAATACAGAATAGAGTTAATTATTATAGAGAATTAAAAAGCTTAAACCATAAGGTTATGATAACTTCTAATATTAAACGAGTAGGTTTTTTACTGTTATATTAGATATTGTTAATGATGTATTCCAAGCTTATATGAAAAATAATGCTAACCCAGTATATAATCACCCCCAATTTTAATCATTCTCCATCTGTAATCAAACATATACCCTCATCTATAGAATGTAGGATAGCAACAACTCATCTGATAAGGATGTGTTTAATAAATATAGCGGTTTTTATAATAATGCCTTAAAAATAATGGTTACAAGTACGCTGAAATCACGTATAGCTAACGCGATAACTTCAATCTAAGGAAAAGAAATAGGAATAGGAAAATCATTTGGTACCCCCCCATTTAACCATTTGATCACTGCTATGTTAGGTCAGGCGTTTGTCTATTTAATTGATAAACATGTCACTAAAAGTAATCATTTTAATAAAATATTTAACAGAAACACACGAAAACTAAGTTATAGCTGCACCGATAATCTTGAAAAGATAATAAAGAAACACAATAAAAAAAATTTTAACCAATTTAAAAAGTTTGATAATAATGCGCATTCCAAGATAAATACTGTTGATAATATTATCCAATATAATTGCAAAATTCTAATGATTGCCCATTACGAAAGGAATGTTTGACCAACTGTCTTGTTTATCTAAGTACTATTTCTAGAATAAAGAATCCGACTCTTGAAAAATTTTATATTGGTAGTACTAAGAATTATTTTAAGACTAGGTAGTACCAACATATCATATGCTTCACCAATAGTACTTATAAAAATGGTATATCTCTTGCTAAATGTTTTTGGAATATAAAAGAAGCTAATTAAACTCCTATGGTAAAAATGGAAAATTTATATAAAACAAAGCTAGAACATGTAGATCTTTCAATGAATCTTGTTTTTTTTATTCTCAAGTGAAAAATGAGAAATTATCTGATTTTCTGATAAAAGAGCCTTAAACCAAAAAAGTGAATTAACTGTAAATTGTAGACATAGTCTAGCTTTTACCTTACAGTATGGTTGAACTTTGAATTTAACATTGGCCATATTTGATTGGTTGAATTATAATCACAAGCCTTCTTTTTATTCTTTTTTTCGAAAAAAGATGGAGTATTCTGCTTTTGAAATAAAATTAATCGTTCACTCGCCAGTAATTTACTATTACCCGAGGAAACACACTTGTAGTGTTGAAACATGATTACTATTGTGTAGCGATTTTTAACATTATTTTGTTTAATCTCCTATAATGAGTAATACACACACACATACACACACACACACACTTATATATATATATATATATATATATATATATATATATGACTAAGGTATATTTAAGTAGTTAGTATTCATCGAAACAAGTTTGATTAAAAAGTACTAACAAGGTTTGTTGTTTAATCTTTTATTACATTTTACCAATTTTCAGATAAAGTGTTGAGTATTGTGCTCGAAGTTATGGATAAAGTGTCCGAAGATTTTTTTATATAATCGAGTTAACCACAAGCAAGGCAGTAAAGCCACTTAGACAACAGTTATTGGGTGTGCAAGAGTTAGAAACAGAAACATTGCTAAGAAGCGAGAACAAATGAAGCGTAATCAGCTGGCTAGTAGATAGTGATAGACATTGTCTTTAAATTTTTGCAGATTAAAGTTGCCCAGAAAGCATGTACCCCCCAAATTGTGTCTAAATATTAACACTTCTGACTTATCATTGGTTAAGAATATATTTTGTTATTTTTACTCAGCAAATCAAACAGTAAACCCTGCAGTGCTTTGATGCACTTCATGTTTCTAAGAAATTTCATGTGCAAATCTTTTAATATGTAAAGTTATTTTTTGAGGTCGATGATTGGTCAACAAATGAAAATTTGACAATTCAAATATCGATGACTATGGAGTCTGTTTTGCCTGTAGAAAAAAGAACAAATTTGTCTCACCAAACGTATTCACTGTTTTTATAATATAAATATTCTGAAATAACGTTAAACATGTCCATATTGGAAAATAACCAATCATTTCTGTTAAGAGCTTCATACGGTTGATGGTTTCAACGTGAAGAAAATTCTAAATCTACTCATATTCAGTTCTGAATTCAATTTATTTTCTACTTAATTAATCCAATATTATTTTCACATATATTCGATATATACATAACCAATTCAGAGGAGGTTTTGCAGCAAACCTGTATTTTTGCATTCGGTCTCTCTCTCTCTCTTTATATATATATATATATATATATATATATATATATATATATATATATATATATATATATAATAGGGGCCATAATATAAGGAATGGAAACAACAAAGACATAAATATGTGTATTACTTAAAAAGTAATGCATGATTAGCAATTAAATTTTTACCGAATAAAGATTAGGGTGTAATGCATAAATATTATACAAAGTTAAAAAAAATTACATAATAGTTTTTTTTAAATAAAGATTAAATGGAACAAAGGAAATAAGCTACTGGACAAAAGTTATGGAACGATGTTAATAATTTTAAAAAACTCGATGGAGCTTTTCAACAATAAGTAAAAGTTAATTTATCATTAGGACTTTATTTTTAAGCAATATGGCAAATTCTACGTGAAAAACGATCTCTTTTGAAGAAAGAAAACTCATTATCGCTAACTATCAAGAGAAGAAGTCAATTTCAGAATTTTCTGATATTGTTCATAGGTCTAAAAGTGTCGTTCATCGTGTAACTAGCAGGTATAAAACCGATAAAACGTTAGATGCCAAACCCAAAACCGGCAGACCTGCAAAATTGTTAGAATATCTACAAAAAACCGTTTTGAA